>WUAW01012385.1:5106-15914 GCA_017165845.1 Thaumetopoea pityocampa | reverse complement strand
AACGTCAAAGATTAATTCGGTAATTAAATATTTAAACTAACGCTTAATACAGTGTAGCATTCCTTTTTTTCACGATTATTAGCAGTTTGAAATAGTTAACTAAAAGATAAATTTGGACATGAAGCTTTAATCGATACAATCTCCAATCAGATTTTTGATTGGAGAATCTAAGTTTATATATAAGTTTCTATGCAAAATTAAGGAGCCACAACCACTGATGACCACACACATTCTAATTAATGAATTTCGTACTCGGGTTTTGGATGTTTATATATATCTACATAAGTAAGTATATCATTGTCTAGTACCTAAGACACAGGGAATTCTCATTTTGGGCTAGATCAATGTATGTGAAAAAAAATTGTCCACAGCATAAATCTATAATTTTTTTTTGTATAAGGAGGGCTGCAACCGTTAGTTTGTGACTTCATCATAATGCCGACGTTTCACAAAACAATCTCCAATATTGATACTTTACCAAGCTACAGGAAAGTACGTTTTATAACTTTGAGTTACACGGAGTTTTATTCTTTGGTGAAAATATACAAAAATGCCCCTAAACTTTTGATGCCCGTATATCCCCTGAGGCTCGCATACAGAAAAAGGTTAAAAAACAATATACCCGCACTCACGCTGCCATCTTAAGTCGTGGAGCGTCACCATAAAGTTAAATTATCTTGGAATTAGATTTGCGACGTTAGGCCTGCGTGTAGGCTTATGTGTATTTATGTAAATAATCATAATAAAGAAGCGACGAGGGCTTACCGTACTACATTTAATTAATAGATGTTGATTTCAAAACACAGATCAGTTATTCGAAAAGCCAGTAACAACTTCTAGGACAGCGGTTTTAAGAATTTTATTATACAATACAGCGGTGCCTACAATACAAGATACTGCATTTTGCGAGTTTTCTAATAATAATTTAGGTTTTATAATACGTATGACGGCTGATGTTGCAGTAGAGACAACAAACCTAATGTTTCATCTGAAGTCTGCTCGAAATAGCGAAGCATAGAGAGATACTGAAACAGTTCTTTTGTGAACCTGGAGGGTCTCCTGTGTGTCTATGTAGGCCATCGTGTTTTTTTTAATCAGCAAGGGTCTGAGACGTGTCACAAGCCTCGAGGCGGCTACTGCTGGTGGTTCTATGCTGGATTCTCTCAGCGATAAAAAGTTACTACAACGGAGTATCACTACCACGCTTGGCAACAGTTTTGGTAATAACAGTATCGTAAAGATGTAAACAGGGCCATGCTGGTATCCTGCCCTGCTGGTCTTCTATTATCTAGAATAGGCCATTATAAAGGAGAAAAACTATTCTGGTCCACATTGTATGGAAAACAAAATGCCTGATAGTAACCTTGGATAGTTTTGAGAAAGAGGTCAGTGGCCGAATCCTTGGCTGGGCAACGGTCGGGATTACGTGACATTTTTTCTTCAAAAATACTGCAATGCCTTAAGACCAGGGTATCTAATCAGTGGGTATTGTTAGTGATGACCTACAAAGCGGAAACATGACAACCGACTATGGGCATAATAAGAAAGCTCAAGGTTACCCAGCGAGCAATGGAAAAAGATATACTTACTCGGAATTTAGTAATAATCGTTAACTTATACCTTATAAATAAGGCATTTCATGTTATGAATAAATTCATAAAATATAAATATACTCCGTGTGATATAAAGTAGATATGTGTTCCTTGAATATCTAAGACCGATCACAGTTATTTTTACGTTTTTCATGATGTTGCGAATTCACGCCATTTTTAAGTCAATCCGACAAACAATATATAAGCTGGAGTCAGGCCATTACAAACGTAAAGTTAGTCATAAATCATTATGTAAATAAGGATGCACAATGAACGCGAATTGTCTGTCCTAATTAGCTAATGAGTACACGCAGGCATAATCGGGCACCTAAGTCGTTATAACGCTGCCCCATAAGGATTGTAAGTGGAAGGGAGAGGTCCGATAAAATGATTTATGACTCTAAAACTTTGCTTTGCAATCGATAAGTTCTTTGTTTCTTAAACACAGCCTCATATTATTGTTGGTCACAGATTTATTCCAATGTTTCAATATCATTCACGATTATTGACGATTGATAATTAAAAGAACACCACATTTACATATCAAACATCACAATAAACTAAAGTAAAATACTAAAACAAATCTCGAGGTGATTTGTCGCTCGGGTTGCGGGATTTCAACGTAAATGCGTTGCTACTCTCGATGACGAGGTATTAGCCTCTTGCGCTTGTAATTTCGATAACGATATCAAATATCACAGTTTACACAAGCAACACAAAAGGAAACCAACAAGCGTACCGGTCGTCTGATGGTAAACAATCACTATTACCCTTGTACATCTGCAACACCAGAGGAGTTAATGATCTGTTGCTGGAACTTTAAGGAGAGAGATTCGTTTTCGTGATCTTTTTTAGTTTTGATGATCATACACAATCTCAAACAGCTACAAGTATTATATGAGGGGATTAAGTCTAAGGCTAAGACTAGATTATGCCGAATCCCTCCTATTTAAGGAGGAGGCCCATGTTCAACAGTGGACTTCTAAGGGCTGATTATAATAATGAGGTCCCGCCACAATAACTGCCGTTACAGGTTGGTTTCTATTAATATACACAGGGTAATACAAAATTGTCTATGAACTGGCGACAAATTTAATAAGAAAATATTTAAATATTTATTTTAGACGACTGATTGGTGACTGTGGTCGTGATCGTGATAAGGTTTCTGTACTAATGAGTCCCGGGTTCGAATCATACTTGGGAAAATATTTGTGTGATAAGCACAAATTTTAGTATCCGAGCCATAGACGTATTTATCTATTTACTCATTGTATTTCATCTATATGAGTATGTGTACCGTTATCTATAATCCAAAATACAGGGAATCCTAATTTGGGACTAGATCAATGCGTGTGAAAAGTGTCCAGAATATTATTATCTATAGGAGACACAAGATAAGCGTAAATTCCGCCTTACTCCATTTGTAAGCGGCGTCTGATTCAAATGGTAGGACAGGGATAAAAAGGAGTGCCAAAATCTCTATATGTGTGCTGGTAACCGTAGGAAATTAGCTACCAATTTAATTGCATATGCGCACAAATCAACAGAATGACTGGGAGTCAAAAACTTAGGAAGCTAAGTGTTGTGTGTGTTTCCACTCTATCTACATATAAAAAATGAATGTTAGTCTGTGTGATTTACATACAATCATATATAAATTGATACATCGACCACATCAGAATTCAAAGGTACATTATATTCAATTTATTAATAAAAAGGTATAGAAAGCAGTTTGACAAGAATAGCCACTGTTTATTTATGTTTGTTTACACTTCATACACTAATGGTATACGGGCGGACCGATCGACCGATCGATTTTTAGTCCGTCGATGAAACCGTCGATGTTTGTTTGTTGGTGCGGCTACGTGTAGCTTGCCATCGCATCGGCAAAGTTAAGCGAGGAATTAGGGTTGCCTAATAAAACGTTAACATTATGGTATTTGATGTTGTTCGTATATCTTTGAATACTAAATCTATATACTATTATAAAATTGTTAAATGTAAAATTTCAAAAAAATCATCGATATTTAGAAACCAACTGCTCAGATTGACTAAATAAGGGCTTCTGAAACCAAATCCGTCGATGTTTGTTTGTTTGTTCAAGCTTCACGCAAAAACCAATGGGTCGATTTTGATTAAACTCTTACAGTCTTAAAGGTATTATTCCGACTTAATTAATGTAGCATGTTTCACCAAAATCGGTCTAGTAGAATTGAAGATACAGCTTGATCCCTGTTTTAGTAGTCACCGCTTAGATACGAGAGGTCAAGTATAAGTGGTTCTTAGGCTTTTTATTTAAATGTACGATTGTGTCGGGATTTCTCATGTAGCGGAAAATTGACATTCACGCGGGCGGAACCGCGGGCAAAAGCTAGTTGTTATATAAAATACATAGCACACAAAATAGATTAGAACAATAAAATTAAAATATAATACATGAAAACACAAATTTAATAAATAAACACTGTATGAGATAATTCTGCCATCTCACATTGAAGAAATTCCTGAACTATACTATTTTAAATGAATAACGAGTGATATACTGTGATGTTCAACAATGTTTCTAATAATAATACTAATCGAGCGCTAATCGAAGGCAATCTATGTGTGTTACTGTTCTGTGCGTCTGCAATCTAAGAAACAAACACTGTATGATCGACCCCTGTGATGTTTTATTTAAAATAAGTTCCTGAAAATCTTACGTCTAAATTACACATTATTGCCATTTCAAATAATAAATCACATGCCATATCACGCAGAAAGGCCCGTTATCAGCGGTGCTGGGAGTGTTTTATCGCCCGTAAAGTATATAATGTTCTCGCCTAAGTACTTCCGTTTGTGGCTACCGTATGTCATTATTCTGGGGTATATTTGTGCGCTAAGGGTACCATTGCGAAAAATCTATTTGCCCTATTTAGAAGGGTGAAAGGAAAACTTTCATATACTTATATTCATAACCATCATAAACTCGAAACATACTCTTTACGAATTCACGACAACGTTACATACTTACATGCAAAATTTTTGATAGTTAAAGTGAAGGTACATCTATTAAATAATACATTATTAATCTATTAAATATATTATATTTTTTTATTATAAATTTTAAGTAATCTCAAATAAACGCAATTATTACCCCAGAAATGCAATTGCCCGTGTCACGTTAGATAAAAATATTGTATTTGTAAATCTGGCGACACACTTGACAGGTGATTGCGACACACCAAATTGTCGCGATGCGGTGGTTTAGAACCGCGACACTAGGCGATCACTGGTTCCACATTTATAAGTACAATAGTTAATAGGTAATATTTTTCACATAACAACCCTGCCAATATTATGAATATGAAATGTTGAAGTGTAGTAGCTCATAGACTTTTGACTCAATCACGTCAAAATAGCTAAATAGTGTTTGATACGTACATACATACACTTACGCCGATGTCTCATAAGGGTAAGCAGAGACCATAGTATATGTATAATACATACACNNTTCCCATTGGGGTAAGCAGAGACCACTTCTTTCCACCTGCTACGATCGTTTAATGTAGCAAAGTGAATATCTGCAGCCCACAGTTCGCCCCCGCGGGCAACAAGACGTGTCGGGTGGCGAAACAAGATGCCGCCATTTTATGAGATTCAAGTGATTAAAGTTGCTCATTAGTGACCCAAGGCTTAGTGGAGTGGAAAGGAAAAAGGATACAATTCGGTTTATAATAGAACATATTGTAAAATGAGTTGTACGGTCTCCTTTAATAAAATGCTACGCGGGCGAAGCCAAAGGCAATTTGTGTAATGAGTTGAACTGTACAGTGGGTGCCCGTTGTACTCGTAAAAGGGCACACATAAAGTATACAGTTGAAATACTCCACGTGCTCTAGTATTATTTTAACCTAAGTTACCATTCCTAGTATCACTGAGAGACCAGTAGGGACCTAATATTTTACATGCCTTCCGAAACACAGAGAAGCCATGACAATGGTACCGATTCCGTTGTAACAGAACTTAACTAAATTTGGTCCCTCCCTATCTTTTTCTAATGTCAAACGCCAAAACGAGATAGCAAACATTTATAGCGAGTACCGATCTACGTTTCTGTCAAATAGTTCAAAAAATGTTGCGTTTTTGCGTATTTTTAGTCCGTGTGTTCCGAAATCGCCTCTAAATCTTTTAATTTTGACGTTTCCAAACGAAACTGACAGCACTACAATTATAGCTATCTCGTTTTGGCGTTTGACATAGAAAAAAATAGGGAGGGACTAAATTTGATTAATTTCTGTTACTACAGAATCAGCACCAATATTAGCTTGCTCAGGCGAAGTTTGAACATTAGACATGAACCCGACCAATTGTTGTTTAAAAACAAATTTAAAAAATATTATCTAAGTATTAGCTAATTTTTTGCTGCTTATAACACAGTATATCACTGTACTCAATTTATGCTGAGACTCAACTGATCCCACAGTCAAACCAAATGATGTTCGATTTTGTGGGTATATGTATTGTACATTGTCTTGTATGAGTAACTAAATAAATAAATAATAACAATAAGAATAATCAAATATTAAACAAATCCTATCCTGATTACAATAGCCACATATGACGGTGACATTTATTAGTGATAGAGCTTAAATAAATAGGCTTGGGAAATTAAACACTAAAGTCTTACCATAAGTTATTGAAGACGAGGTATGCCTTCGGCCTTTCAATGTTTTATTTTACGCAGGAAACTTGGTAAGCAAACACCATGTAGCGAACAGTAGTTGTTGATGCGCTGATGACCTTTTACAGAGACATAGCTCTTTTTTATCAAGTTGCAGTGCAGTAAAAGTTAGGGGAAACCATGCACCATGATGCAACTCGTTCAACAATTTTAATTCATTGTGTTGTCTAATAAACTTTAAACTTCAATCATACGCATTCGTCAGTGTTCACTCCATACTTGTCGGCGTTCTTTGGCGGTCGAATTAATAATATATTCAAAGTTTTCATCAAGATCGATAAGCAACCATGATCATTGCTTAATATCCAACTTTTTGTATCCGTACGTTACATTCAAACTTGTTGGCCACTTTAAAAAGTATGATAGAATAACATTGACGTCTGTCATACTTTTTGAAAACTGATCGCTGACGACGTTCCCTCAATTGGGAAAGAAATATTTGATTTTTCCTTAATATATTAAGTATGTATGTATGTTCTGTTATAGATTCGCTCCCACACTAAGATCCAGTGGGGCGCCGCATGCTGCCTCTCAGCACGCAGTGGGGTCATCGCGCGTCATTTCGCACGCCCACCATTATATATGTGTATCTCTTATTTTTTAATATATTTTATTATTTATGTATCTATAAATATATTTAAAATAGTAAATAACTAACATTCCTTATTTAACTAATTACTTCCCAAATCTGTACGCGCTGGTAATTAATTAGCCGCTGACGTGACTCGCCAATTAAAATTCTTCACAACTTGACAGGACAAGATGTTTTTACGTTCATAATTATTATCAAGGAATTTTCGAGCGACTTCCAATAAAAAATGAAGAAAAATTCTGAACTTTGTTGACAAAGAAGACATGGTTAAACAATTTAATGGAGAAAATAGTACCTAATGCAATAACTCTGGTAACGGTATATGCAAAATCAGTTCATAAACATAGAGGGTGTTATAAGTCAATCGATTATTTCAATTGCATGTCGCACTAAACTCGCAATAAACCTAAGTTTTTTATACGGAAAGTATATCTTTGATTGGTTGATTATTTCAATTGAAAAGCTTACTTGTCCTAAAAAACGAATAAACAAATAAGAATATAGATTCACCCGGTATTATTGAAACTGAATTTTATTACTATTAAATTACTCAATCCCAAGATATTACTGAATGTATTAAGAAAATAATAATTAATTTTTTTAGGATCCTGAAATCACCCGCATTCAAACATTTGCTAACTGTCTTCTAAACTACTAAGTACATAATGATATCTAAGGACATAAAAGATATAAAACCACAACCTATGTTAGTTATTCAACTATTTAAAGATATATAATTAAAGATATACATTAAGTATACTTATATTTATTAAATCACTGAAGACGCTCTCTCAACATACACACACTCACGCCGATATCCAATAAGGATAGACAGAGACCATAATACCTACTACATACGGTTACGTTCTCTCAGTTGGTAACGTAATATCTGATTTTTCTTTCAAATATTAATATATGTTTTGTTTCAGGTTCGCGCCCAACGCCTACATCCAATACGGCGCCGCGTGCTGTTTTCCAACACGCAGCGGGTCATTACGCGGCATATCGCACGCCCACATTCAATAAATACAAGTATTTTGAATGTATATCTTTAATCATATATCTTTAATTAGCTGAATGTACATTATGATCGAAAATAATAATGTAATTTGTGACTAATGATGTTAAACACTGTTGACAGAATTTGGTAGAAGACTAAACAAACTCGGGGAATAGGATCCACGATTTTTCTCCTTAAGTTATCGTCAAATAGCAGTGCGCTAGTTGGATGGTAACGTACGTCCTCAAGTGACACACGACACATTTTTTGTTCATACAGATTGATCTAGCTCTAAATAAGCTCTAATTCCTTTTCTTGGACACCAGACGACGATATATTTACTTATACAGATAAATGCTAATACATATACAGATAAATCTCCAAGTTTATTCTTTCCTGGACGAATTAGCACAGAAACGATGGTCACTGCCAATGAAATAATCAGTCTTCTAAACCACACTTTTCACACACACAAATCATTTAATCGTAAGAAGTCATTAGGATCGAAACAGTGACCACTAAATTGTTTCGAATCTTCTGTAGATGTCAATGGACGGTAGCAGCCATTCACCATCGGATGGACCATCAGATGGATATGGTCGTGTCCAACGTTCATAATATAAAAAAATTGTAAATCTATATACACATACAATCACGCCTTTTCCCTGGCGAGGATCGAGCCCTGTCTCCCGCGTGACAGTTGGCTATACTGATCACTATACTACCGAAGAATTGGGGTAGGCAGAGACCACTTCTCACTATAAATATCTATACGTGGCCCACTTTTCGCTCCCGTGGGAAACGAGACGTGTCGTATTACGAATCACGACGCTGCCATTTTTATAAGTTTCAAAAGTGTTAAAGTTTCGCATTGTGTCCCCATGGAAGGCAAGGGTAAAACAAATCCACTCAAACAGAGCCCCGCATGGTTGGGTAAGGCTAGCCATCATCTTGGGTCTAGCCATACAGCCATCGGCGCGGCAGCCACTGGCTTAGTAGAGAGGAAAGGAAAGAAAGACGGAAGGAAAGAAAGACAAGATAAAAGACTAAGTACTCCCTGACTAAATAGTAAATCTATTTTAAGATAATGGATGAAATGGCTGATATAATTTGCGCTTTAGTACGGTTTATATTTCAAACCGTACTTACACTAATTAATTGAGTTCCTAGAGTGTATTTACCTTCAGTCAACTCAATGTTCGCCAATTGACGCCAAAGATGGCGCTAGGTAGAGTGTTGGTGTTATAAAGTTTTAATGTTATTTCTATGCCTCGTTATATGTAATATTTGGTGTCACAACACACTCTTAAAATAAGCTTTGTCATAACAATTTCGCTGAGCTAGTACGATACTTAGATAAAAACAGAGTGTAGGCATTTTTGATATTAACAATAAGAAATATAATATTACGTTGTATAATATTATATACAAAAATCAGCTTTATTAATTTAACTTCATATACTTCTGTCTTGACGGACTTAATGTCAATTCTATTCTAAGACATTATACACTAGTCTAGTTTGGGTGATATAATGTTAAGGTGGTGTCACAACTGAAATCAACGTGGACAACATTAGCACTAACAAACGTAATAAGTATGTACACTAATAAGCATTGTGTTAATAAATATTATGTTTATTCTTATACTTACAAAAATTAATCGATATTTATTTATATAAATGTACGAATTGCTTTAAATACATATATCACAAAAATATAACAATACATATAGATGAATAAATAAAAATCATCATCAGTCTGTGGAAGTCCACTGCTGGACTCAGGCCTCCTCCTTAAAAAGGAGGAATTTGCCGTAATCTCCACGCCCGGAGGGCATCTTGGAGATCGCGGTAAGTTTTGATTTAATAACAGGATAACGCTACTGCCCATCGTCCTGGTACACCCCTCAGCTGGTTCTCACGGCACCCACAGGAAGAGATGGGATGACGCTATCTATTATTATGCCGGCGCCACACAGTATTCAAATATAATTCATTTATCATTAATTATAATTTCTATGTTTATGTAAATACGAGTGTGATTAAAAATGATGCGTTTCTTTTAGTGACGTTTCAATTTATATAAAGTCGTATTACAAGTCGCATAAAATTTAAAATACTTTTGCAACATGTGAATTCAAAACATTTATGTTTGTCCTTTTATCTGCATATATTATCATAGCGGTTATGAGCCACTTGCATCCACCGATTGCCCGCGACCTTCACCAGGTCATCGGTCCCAACTAGATCAGGAACTACCCGCATTACGCTCTCCGGTTATTCCTTAGCTATATTTAAATCTAGCGTTAGACAAAGCAAAACCTAAGAACATGTTTACATTCGCATTCTACTCTGTGCTGATATAATAAGCTTCTGCCATAAAGTACATTTATAGCTGCACACACAAGTAAACAGCTTTATACACGTTGAGATGGGAGATAAACGATGCATGAGCACCTGATAAGAACATATAACGGCGGAGTGCTTTCTGGGGAGCGTACTTTTTACATACGCAGCGTAAGGTTTATTTAGATAGAATCTGTGTGAGCCCTTGATGGGTGGGTTTATTAAAGGATGGCTGTGTTTTGTGCAAATATAATACCAACGTACCTTTTTATGTTGAACTAGCTTTTGCTGCGGCTCGGCGGTTTTTCGCTACATGAGAAATCCCGACACAATCAAATTTATATAAAAAGTCTATGAACCACTTTTACTTGACCTCTCGTACCTAAGCAGCGACTACTAAAACAGAGATCAAACTGTATCTTCAATTCTACTGGACCGATTTTGATCATACCGCATTAATTAAGTCGGAATAGTACCTTTAAGTCTGTAACAGTTTAATCAAAATTTACCTGCTGGTTTTTGGGTGAAGCCCGAACAAACAAATAAAGAAACAAAT
>WUAW01012383.1:5426-15675 GCA_017165845.1 Thaumetopoea pityocampa | reverse complement strand
GGTTGGGGTCAATTCATATAAAAGCCTGACTCAGTGTGACATGTAATAATGACCTGGCCCTGGACAAGGACATTTTTGAATTCAATGTTTAAAAATTTAAAGTAATAAAAGATGTCTGCCTGAATAGGATATATACTTTTAAAATCTCTTGTTATATACCTCAGTCAGTCTTTATAGTGATTACTGCATTCATTACTTATTGATGGTACTCACACCATACACTTGGGTGGTGCACTGAGAGTATAACCTACTATTTACCCAACTGCAGCATAGGCCAAAAGGAGGGTTATGTGTTTGATCTATATGTATGTCCATTGCTGTGTTCGCTCATAACTACTCAACTTACTCAACCAATTTTGATGAATTGTATGTCATTAGATTCATCTTGATGGAGCAAATATCATTGGCTACATAAAATTCTTAAATAATCAAAATGCTGGATTTTATGCGCTTTAATGAGCTTTAGTTGTACTTATAATGTATTTAAACTGTGTACATTTTGCACTGCAGTCTGGTTTTTTATTTTTTAATTAAAATAAGTTGTTATTTTATATTTCTACTTCTTTATTTTTCCTCATTAATATATAAATTCGAGTGTTCATTATTTTTACAGTCATCATCATCTAAGGATGATGATGACTCATGCCCTATAGTGGGACAATAGGTAGGTTAAGACCTACCTATTGTCCCACTATAGGGCATGAGTCTCCTCTCAGAATGAGAGGGGTTAAGCTAGTTAGTCCACCATACTGACTTAATGCAGTTCAGTATTTTATCAGACTATTATCCATGTATGAGTATCAACGTTAATCAAAATGGATGCAGTCCATAACAACTATCAATATGTACTGTAGACTTTTCCATATAAATTTTCACAAAGCATGATACATCTAATCAGATTTATTCTGTCCCATGTTGGATAGCCTTTCGAAATTTGTGCTATACTTCCCTGTTCTTTTGTCACCTATCTACTATGGGTGTTGTATGTGTTATTGTCAATTAAGCTGCTGGTATCCAGATTGGCGGTGGTGAAATTTGAATACATACTATATGTAATATTTATATCTAGAAACTCCTATCTTACTAAATAGTTGTATCCATATAATTATTCTAATATATTATTTTTATGTGATTGAGATAATTTTGGTGAGATACAGCCTTTGGAATGAAGGTATTCAAAAAGTCTCTTTGACTGACCTTTTGAGAAATGCAAAACAGTATCAGTACCTTTAAATAAGCAATATACAAAGACAAAATGATTTTTTTGATGATGATGATTTATGTAGATTTTATATTAAAATCGAAATTATGATTAAATAATTATAATCAAAATTGTTTATCAGGAGGCACAATATCACGCATGGAGTCCAGCTGTCACTATGTAGAAGCTGTTGTCTGCAAAGAGAATGACCTTAAAGACAATGAAATGAAAGTGTTTGACATTGGAGACGATGGCAAAGTGTTGTTAGTGAAACAGAAAGGCGAGTTTAGCGCCGTGGGTACGAGTTGCACTCACTACGGAGCGCCCCTGGTGAACGGCGCGATCGGGGACGGCAGAGTGCGCTGTCCGTGGCATGGAGCTTGTTTTAACCTCAAGACAGGAGACATTGAAGACTTCCCGGGCTTCGATTCATTACCATCCTATCAAGTCACTGTCACAGAAGTGGGAGAAGTAAAGGTAAGGATTCCTATAAAATATTTATTTGTAAAAAGTATGCTTACAAATGTATTGAGTTTAATACAAATAGGTGTACATGACTCAGCCATATTAGGCAGACAAATTACTAAAAAAAGACAAAAATAGTTTACAGGAATATTCATAAAACATTTTTTATTAAAATGTCACAATAATTTTAATAGAAAGTCATCGATTAAATATTAAAACATTCATAAATATCAGTACAATTATAACTTTTTACATGTCACAAAAAATTTCACAATTCAAATCTTATTAAATCAGCATCAACCAATCTGCTATCCCACTGCAGGGCAAGGGCCACACCACGCTGGACTAGTGCTAGTGCGGGTTAACTGAAATCAGATTCGTAAAAAGATAGTGATAAGCGGGAGAAAAGATGAAAAAAAAATCTTTGGGGAAAGAGATGGAACTCGGATTAACGACAGTACTTATCATCCTGAGATTTATCAAGACCTGAGGTATTCTCAAGGATAATATTTACTTTCCAGAACTTTCTAAGTCAAAGTCACGAATAGTATGGAAAAAGTAGTTTTTATCTCAGTAAATGATAGAGATGACAAGGGGCGGTTAGCAGGTACCGCGAGACAGTTTTTATGCTCAAGCGTCGGAGACTGCTTGTCCGTTTCTGTTCACACACTTTTATTTCCGTGATATTGGTGATCACTGAGTGTACTCAAGACATGTTTACGATGTTTTCTCATCACATAGACATATTTTTGAGGGATATTCACTTAACATCATCAAATTAAGAGACCACCTTTACTCTTATCATCACACTGATTAAGTTTGGACATAATCTTCCCCGGCTGAAGGGAGCTCTTTGCCATCACCATATTTGGCAACCGTCTTGGATGCGGACGCCGCACTGTTTTTAGTGGGTGGAATTCTCACATAACTGTCGTGCTCTGCTCTCCTGTGGTATGAATCAGCCATTTTCTCTGCGTAAAAAAATATTAAAATTACTGTCCATTATCACGGTCCATTACGTCTCAGCTGGATTTAACTTAAGGATAATAATTGCGACCTTGATCTCTATGAAGTATAGCCATTAATATATTGGCACCACACAATACCTACGCTTTGTATCTCGACGACGAAGTGTCAATATTACTTTGTAATTCTTCGAGAAAATTGTTTTTTTTTTGTTTGTTTTGAGTTTAAAGGCCAAATTCGCTTGATTTATTAAACCTCTAAAATGCGTTTTTGATTTACAGTTTTGTTGCAGTTAATAATAATATAGTTTATAGGTTTTACTTAATCGTGAGCATTATTCGACCTTTATATTCATAATCAAGGAGAAAGGGAATTTCTCGAAAAATACTGATAAGTGTTATTGACACTTCGCCGTCGATCTGTAAACAATTACAAGTATAGACTAAACTGCGTAAATATTAGCTCACTGTATTGTATATAGCGTGTGTAAAAAAGTAACAAATTTAATGTTAGGTCAGATTCCTAATCACAGTAGTTCAGCTAGCCAGTTATTTATTATTTGAATTACCTAATTATCTTAAAGATATTCAGATTTAAAGGATTCATAAACTCATAAATCTCAAAATTTACATTGGCTTGGACAAATGCCCAGAGCACATTCTGTTGCATCCTTCGTTTTAGATTTTTTACCCTGGTCCTGAGACTTTCCGTCGAAGGACCCTCTTATCTTCCGCTGCCAAAATTCAAAATATTTCACCGCTAACCACCTCTATGTTTATGATCGTTTCAGAACGGATATTGGCAGAATTGTACCAAATAGCTCAAACGCCATAATCTAAGAAAAAAAATTATATCTATTTTTCTGTATTCTATATTTGTTTTTAATCGAGTTTTCAAAAATGGTTTTGTTAAAATTTATAGTAAGTGTTGGTTTTAGGCAACGAAAAATCGACCTAATTCGTCATTGTTTTCTATCCCGACCAAAGCTTGATTTTCCAGGGTACTTATAATGTAATATGTATGAAAAATTTGTTTATGGGTCCGTATAGACTTCATCCTTTCTCACCATATTCTATTAGTTACTGTAATGGCTATGTTACCGCTTCTGTAAAAAAACACATTGTTTGAAGTGGTTACACATGCCTGAGTAATGACATCAGTTCCGTCTTTTGTGTTGCATGAGCTGTTTCAGCGTAAGCATGTAGTGTACAACTTGAGTAGTCATACGTGCACTAAAAGAATTCAATGCGTCATTATTAGTTTTTACTAGTTTCTATTTTATTATTTCCGCCGTCTATATATACATATGTATATTACTTTTAATTTCAGATAGTGAAATTAGGGTTCATTCAATTAGGGTTTCTTGCATGCATAATTGGTGATTTCAGCACATGGATGTCTATACAAGATTCAAGATAGATATAATAATATTAATATTCTGGACACTTTCACACACATTCACCATCTTCATTTCTTCACATCGAGCGGCTATGAGCTGCCTGCAGCCACCGATTGCCCGCGAACTTCACCAGATCATCGGTCGACGTAGTCGGGGGTCTACCCGCCGCATTACGCTTTCCGGTTTGAGATCGCCACTCCAGCACTTAAGACCCCAACGTCCATCGGTTCTGCGAGCTATGTGTCCCGCCCACTGCCACTTCAGTTTTGCAATCCTTTGAGCTACGTCGGTACTCTAGTTCTCCTGCGGATTATCTCATTACGAATCCTGTCTCGTAGGGAAATTCCGAGCATAGCTCTTTCCATTGCTCGCTACGTGACCTTGAACTTTCTTATGAGGCCCATAGTCAGGGGTCATGTTTCAGACCCATAGGTCATCATTGGCAATACGCACTGATTGAATACCTTAGTCTTAAGGCATTGCGGTATTTTTGACGAGAAGTTGTTACACACATTGATCTAGTCTCAAACTAGTATTCCCTTTATCTTGGGTAGGTACAACGTTACACATACACACACACACACAAACACGCACGCTAGCACGCACGCGTGCACGCGCGTACGCAGACACATGCGCACGCACGCACGCACACACACGCGCACGCACGCACGCACGCACGCACACGCACACGCGCTCACACACACACACACACACACACACACACACACACATGTATATATATATGTAGATAAATACGTCCATGACTTGGATACAAACATTTGTTCTTATCACACAAAGTTTGACATTGGGATTTGAACCCGGGACTCAATGGCATAAAGTAGGGTCACAGCCACTGTGCCAATCAAATGTCGTGTGATATATTTATTTCTAAATAGTATAAACCAAAG
This sequence comes from Thaumetopoea pityocampa, assembly GCA_017165845.1. Classification (NCBI taxonomy): domain Eukaryota; kingdom Metazoa; phylum Arthropoda; class Insecta; order Lepidoptera; family Notodontidae; genus Thaumetopoea; species Thaumetopoea pityocampa. Next base: position 10,736 of record WUAW01012383.1, on the reverse strand, counting down.
TTGCTAATCGCGTCTGTCTGTGTTTGTTCGCTTAGTTATAAAACCACCCCTTATACGATGACGATTAAAATACTCCAATATAATCCTAGAATCACTGAACGGAATATTACAAATAATATAATCACGAATCACCCTGTATGTATTATCTATGTGTATGTGTTTTGTTATCTGTATGTATCATTCTAAATTTATCTTTAAATACTATAGTCTGTTTTGTAATCAAGTCGTTAAAAAGAACTATTTTCGGGCAATTAATTGCTTGCGTTGGCTAAACCTTATGATATACGTACGTACATCAAAATAATTTACTAAAGAATTGTAGGTCTTGTACGGATGCAGTAGGAATTAATTATTATTTTATGAATATCGGGTACTTATCTAAAAGATCCCATATGGTTATCAGATTGTTCAATGGATGGATGTCTTCAATCTAATCACGATGATTACAGTCGTAAAAATTTAGTAGAAGAGTTATTAATCTTACACGAATATCAGGTACCTACCAAAAAGATTCCATGTTGTTGTCGATGGATCAGTTCAAGCCACTCCTTATCCTTGGGTGCAAATAGTGATTAAATAGAATAAAAACTGTTTATCTTTGATTAAACATTCTTATCGGTAACGTGGGCGTCAAGAAGTTTGAAATATTTTTGGTATCATAACTCCGACCACTTTAAGGTTGAAGCATATTCGGCGTGTTCGCAGTCCAGTCGAGCTTTGGGTTATACAATGTCCATGCAGCCGGGTGTTCTGACATCTAGTTTAGAACTGATTCACGTATTTCGGAAGGTACATATGTAAATTAGTAGGTCCCGACTGGTGCCTAAATGACACTAGTCGTATGTGGGATTGTGAGATCTACGGCGATGACGTCATACAGCAATCGATCGTTTTAACCCGCATAAAGTCGTGTCCTCTGTGATAATATCAAATCCTGAATTAAACCGGAACAATGCTAAAGTGAAGAATTAACATTTTTATTCCATTATAATTCCGACTACTTCGGTAATGCCGAAAAACTATATAGGTTACTGTAATGGATTATTGATTTTCTCTACAGTGCCAAGGTACGACACATTCCTTCATTAATATACATATACCTCATTTGATTTCCTTGATCGTCCATTGAAATATTCCATTCTAACTTGAATTATTTCGGTAATCGCGAGAAACGATGTACGTTACTGTAATGGATTATTGATTTTCTCTACAGTGCCACGGTTCGACACACACAGTTATTACTTCATTGTTCTCATAAATAATATACACATTCCTCATTTGACTCTTCCTTGATCGTACATTGAAATATTAAATTCTAACTTGAATTATTTCGGTAATACCGAAAAACTATATAGGTTACTGTAATGGATTATGGATTTTCTCTGCAGTGCCAAGGTTCGACACACACAGTTATTCCTTCATTGTTCTCATAAATAATATACACATCCCTCATTTGACTTCCTTGATCGTCCATTGAAATATTCCATTCTAACTTGAATTACTTCGGTAAACTCGAGAAACGATGTAGGTCACTGTAATAGATTATTGATTTTCTTTACAATGCCAAGGTTCGACACACACACAGTTATTCCTTTATTGTTCTCATAAATAAAGTACACATTCCTCATTTGACTCTGCCATGAATAACTTGAGGAATTTCAATATAAAGCTACATATCTCTGTATATACTTTACGTCTGAAATTGGTGTCAATAAACCCCGGACTAGATTGTTTTTCATGCTCCCGTAGTCAAATAAGGAACCCTTATTGTTTTGCCTTATCCGTCTGTCTCAGTTTGTTCTTCATATTTTTTTTCAAAATTACTATTGTAATTAAAGAGAATCTACAGCCCTGATTTTGATATGCAACATGTACACATATATCCAGTAGAAAAATATACTATACTAGAACAGTTTTTTAGGGTTTTTAGGTATATGAAAATAGGGAATGAAACCACACACTATTGGACGTTTTTTTCCAAATAGCTCGTCAACCAAATGTTGATGAACCAAATCTTGGAGTTTGATTAAGTGTATTTTTTCCAGTGTTGTACCATCAAGTCACTATAGCATTTATATATACTATTATAAAATTTTTAAAAGTCAAATTTTGTAAATCAAAGTTATTTAAAAAAAAGTACATCGATCGACTAATTAAGGACTTCTGAAAGCAAACCCGTCGATGTTTGTGTGGTGGTTTGTTTGTTCGAACTTCACGTAAAAACCAGCAGGTAGATTTTGATCAAACTGTTACAGTCGTAAAGTTCTATTCCAACTTAAATACTACGACATGTTTCATCAAAATCGGTCCAATAGAATTGAAGATACAGCTTGATCCCTATTTTAGTAGCCTCCGTTAAGTTACGAGAACTCAAGTAAAATTAGTTCTAAGTCTTTTATATAATAAATCTATGATTGTTTCGGGATTTCCCATGTAGCAGAAAACCGGCATTCATGCGGGCGGAGCCGGGGGTAAAAAGTAGTTAATGTATAATAAAAATGTTTCAAAAAGCACAGGTTTTTACTTGACTACGATTCCAATTGATGGTAAGTGGTGATATATTTCTGAAAATATGAAATTAATTATGCCTGATTACAATTCTGAAATAGTTTAAAGGTAGCTAAACAATATTTATTATATTTGAGTATTTTTAAAGAACCATATCTGATTAAAGAAAATGTCACATTCTAAAATCGAAAAATCACCAACTAAAATAATACACTTGAGGGCGTCCATTAATTACGTGATGTTTTTTAGCACGTTTTAACCCCCCCCCCCCCTCCCCTGGTGATTCATGGGAAGTTTTAGACTACCCAAATTATATACCCTCTTCTACTCAAAATAACCTGTATTTTTTTGTACAAAGTATTTTAAAATTATATGCGCTCAACGACAAAATAAATACACGTGATATCTCACTACAGCAGCTCACTACAGGGGAGTGGGGGGGGGGGGACGGCGGCTCTGACGCTCGCTCCTATAAAACCAGGCATAATAATTAAATTATGTATACTGGCATCATCTCTCATTTGCTATTCCACTTGAAATTTTTACATTGATAGAATTCTAATTACTTATGTACCTATCGATGTATATAGATCTAATTTTTATCATTGGTTTCTGTTCAAGTCCAAAGTTGGATATATTATCTGCTAGCCGGAACAAGTGGCTGATCAGTGATGCTGTGTACGTATTGTAGTCATGAGATTCATGGAAACATTCCACGCAAAACAGCCGTTCTATATGGAGTGGCTTTCGTTTGTTAAAATGTGAAACGTACCCACTCTCTACACGAAATGACCTTTCTACATGAGAGCACTGATTGATCAACATGCGGGTTGAATTCAAATGACGGAACCGTGATAAGTTTTTGTTGGCGATAAAACTTGTGTGAAAATAATGTCACTTATGTATAAAAAGGGTAAAAAGGGAAAAAAAAGCAAAAGGTCAAAAGTCAGTATCTACATAATAACCGTCACGAGTCGGTAGATTCCAAGGAATGTTAGCTCGTCGTTATGGAGAGAGAATAATAGGTTTTTATAATCTTAACATTTACCGACTTAAGTCAGGATCTACTGTTTTGCAAGGGATATAGCTGTGGGGCGGGTACAGATGGCCGACTGCCGTCTGACGTCATCTCCGCAAGCACTCACTATCCTTACAACTAGGGTTGCCATAATTTATAATAACTTATCTTACCTTTCGTTATTTTGCTTGGTTATACTTTATAACATATTATTAAAAGTAAAGGAAATGCTTTATTTCAGAGACATTACGAAAATGCATTTTCGTAATATCTCTGAAAGGAAAAAGGATCATAATAAAATGACCTTATAAAAAAATGATTTATAATTTTTATATGGTCACTACCTTTTGCCTGCTACTTCGCCCCCGTGAATGTTGGTTTTCCGCTACATGGGAAATCCCGAAACAATCATAGACTTATATTAAAAGCTTTAGAACCACTTTTACTTGAGCTCTCGTACCTTAACGGCGACTACTAAAACAGGGATCAAACTGTGTCGTTTATATTTCAAGACCGATTTTGATGAAATATGCCGCAGTATTTAAGTCGGAATAGTGCCTTTAAAACTGTAACAGTTTGACCAAAATCTGCCCGCTGTTTTTTGCGTGAAGCTCTAACGAACAAACAAACATCGACGGATTTGGTTTCAGAAGCCCTTAATTAGTCGATCTGAGTAGTTTTTAACACTTTTTTATTAGCTTCACGTGTATGTATTGTAACGGAATCTTGAACTCGATTTTTACCCATTTTAAAAGGTCAGATTAATTCGAAATTTTGCACACTTGCACAGTAGTCAAGGACCGATGACAGTACAATAATTTAATAATTTTGTTTTATAATAAAAAAAATGTTTTATAATAATTAATTTAATAATTTTGTTTTTAATAGGTGGAACTGAAATATGAAAAATAAATTATACTTTAAAAAATCAAAAAACGTTAACGTTTTTATAGTTAATCGAACTAAAAAGTAGAAAATCCTTGATATAAGAATAAAATGATTAACGAGAAAATTCATGTCATTGTGATAAAAGCGTGCGGTGCTTTGTATTACATTTTTACACTAACTCTGCATTTCGGAATAGAACTAGTAAGAAATTATAACAATTATAACAATTTTTCACACTTGTCAAGGACCGATGACAATACAATAATTTAATAATTTTGTTTTATAATAAATAATTTTGTTTTTATTAAGTCGAACTAAAATAATAAATGAAGAATAAATTATAGTTAAAAAATAAAATAAAAAGCATGTTTTTATAGTCAATCCAACTAATAAGTAAAAAATCATTCTTAATATAAGAATAAAATTATTAACGAAATAATTAATGTCATTGTGGTAAAAGCGTGGGGTGCTTTGTATATTTACACCAACTCTGCATTTCGGAATAGAACTAGTAAGAAATTATAACAATTGATATCGAGCACCCCACACTTATCACAATAGCATTCATTTTTTAGTTAATCATTTTATTCTTATTTTAAGAATTATTTTTTACGTTTTAGTTCGATTAACTATAAAAGCGTCTTTTTTAGCTTTTTTTTATACTATAATTTATTTTTAAATATCTTTGATTTACAAAAACGTTATTTTCATAAAAATGTTGGCAACCCTACCTACGACGCCTATGTCATTGATACGCCAGCCGGTACACATTGAGTGCCTTTCGGAACACGGAGTAATGTATGCACGTAATTTTATCGATTTAGAAAATTCAGTTCAGCCTATAAGCTTGTCATGTATTACCATTCTGACACACACACACACACACACACACACAC
>WUAW01012372.1:2944-15439 GCA_017165845.1 Thaumetopoea pityocampa | reverse complement strand
ACGGCCTAATCCCCCTCCTGATCAGGGGAGGTCCGTGCCCCTGTAGTGGGGACGATATGGACCGGGGATGAGATACTCTGGTACCGTTTATAGTTGAGAAGAGAAAAGTGTGCGTTAATAGTTCCCAATAGAATATCACTCATAATAAAACCAGCACTTAAATGATGATTCTAAACTACCCTCGACATCTAATAAAAAACTATATTCTCTATAAACAATTGAGTAATTAAAAATACACATTCATTTTAATCCAATTACGAATGCAGCCGACCAGTTATGGAGGAAAAAATCTAAGCTACTGATGGATTTCCCGAGCAAGGCATCGCGGGTGCTTGAAATTGATGTTTTTTTTTTAATGATATGTCAATCAACATCAATTCACCATTAATACTCTTGCAATAAGACTACTTTTTTACGATTAACGATTAAAAAACGCTTACATCTATTATGTGTAAATTTTACTAAACACTAGCTTTTGCCCGTGGCTCCGCCCGCGTGAATTTTCATTTTCCGTTACTTGAGAAATCACGACACAGTCATAGATTTATATAAAAAGCCTTAGAAAAAAGTAAAAGTTGCTTGACCTCTCGTACCTTAACAGCGGCTACTAAAACAGGGATCAAGCTGTATCTTCAATTCTACTGGACTGATTTTGATAAAACATGCCGCAGTATTTACCTGCTGGTTTTTGCGTGAAGCACGAGCAAACAAACAACCAAACATCGACGGATTTGGTTTCAGAAACCCTTAATTAGTCGATTTGAATAGTTTGTTTTTAAATTTTTTTTTTTTTGAAAATTTGACATTTAACTACTTTATAATAATATACGGGTAGGTTACGATTATCTGTTTTATGAAAGAGTAAAAATAACATTTGTTACTGATCATCATAAATGGGTATTTAAAAAATTATAATTTTTAAATTTAATTCTTCATCAACCGAAGTCCATATTCGTCCCCGATACAAGGGCACGGACCTCCCCTAATTAGGAGGGGATTAGGCCGTAAACTACCACGCTGGCCTAGTGCGGGTTGGTAGACTTCACACACCCATACGGGCATGCAGATATCCTCACGAAGTTTTGCATCTCCGTTAAGTACATTGGTGTTTACAATGCAGACCTCACATGAATTAGAAATAACTCAAGAGGTACAGGACGGGAATCGAACTTAGGACCTTTCGTTCGCAATTTGTGTCTGACATCACTAGACCAGCAATAATTTTACTATTATCCGTGGTTATCTGGTGTAAAGTGCAATATAATCCCGCGGCTTTAGTCACAAAATTTGTAAGATTATCATTGTTGTGTGGCGCCAGCGTAATAATAGCGTCACTCATTCTCTTCCCGAGGCTGTTGTAAGTAGCGGCTAAGTGACGTACCAGGATAATGGGCATAAGCGTTGTCCTATTATCCAATCAAAAATTATTGTGATCTCCAGAACGCCGGCCAAGCGTGGCGATTATGGCAAATTCCTCTTTTTTAAGAAGCATACTTATATCCAGATGTGTTCTGAAAATGATGATCATTTTCAGTACACATCCATCCCCTATCAGATGTACCGCATCCAACCCCTGTTAGATTGCAAAATAATCGATTCAGCAATTGAATTGTGAATGGTTAAAAAACGCACAGACAGACAATCGAATTCATTATAATATTAGATAAGGTATTTACATTTAACTAGCTTTTGCCCGCTACTCCGCTCACGTGTACTTCCTATACACTGGACACCCCTCCCGGGTATGAGACATAATCTCTTCGTAATCGTATTGCTTTCTGACTTGGTAGACAAACATGATAGCTCGGCTGATAGGAATGATATAAATATTATTTATAGCCTCAGCAAAAATGCATTCAGAAATAATATAGCTATCTACATGTGAATTTTGTTTTTAGAATTTGATCATTAGTTTCGGATATTATCAACTACATACAAACTTACATAAAAACAAACTTTACCTCTTTATAACATTAGTATAGATGTACCAATTATCATGACGCTAAATTTAGCAAGTTGTCGCTTCCATTATAAGTTGCGTTTCACAATATAACGCAACATGTTGTCCGGCCATTATCATTATCATTTGCCGCACAATGGGAAGGGATCCTGAACCAATTCGGAGAGGACCCATTCTGGTCTAATAACGTTAAATATAAAGGAACAGCAGGGCGTATCAGTGTCAGCCCCATTGTGAACATTTGTGAGTTATTTTAGATGTCTCTGCGCGATATGTATTTCCATTGACCTCATATAAATAGACGCAACGTCTAGTACAAATTTCACGACAAAAATATCTTGTGTGTGTAGATACTTTTATGATTGAATAATTGAAAGCTACTGATGATAATTCCGCTGTAATAGAACTTAATTAAATGTAGAGTCTCCCTATCTTTTTCTAATGTCAAACGCCAAAACGAGATAGCTACAATTTCGGTGTTGTCAGTTTTGTTTGGACATGTAGAAATTTAGAAATTTAGAAGTGACCTCGGAACATGCCGTCTAAAGATGCAGAAACGCAATATTTTTTTTTGTAATTTTTCACAGAAATGTAGGTTCGTACTCGTTAAATATGTTTGCTATCTCGTTTTGGTGTTTGGTATTAGAAAAAGATAGATAGAGTCTAATTTTAGGTTAATTTATGTTGCATCAGAATTGACACTGGTACTTAAATATAGTGCTTAAAATCGTGTATAATGTTAAATCGTACATACAATAGTATTTGGAGCTTCGTGTATTGTTGATAATATAAAAAAAAAATATAAAAATTGAGAACAAAGAAGTCATGGTCAGGGAGTAAGTACTTATTATTTAGCCTGTCCGGCAAATACACTTAAGTATACGGGTAAGCAACCCCGGCCCCCGAGCTACTACTGTCTCTTTCTACTCCTTCCGAGACAGTAGTATCCTATATCTTATAATCCCTTTCCTAAATTCCATATTCCTTGCTCAATACACCTTTCCTACCTCATTCTTTATCCTTTCCTCTTCGCTAAGCCATGAGAATGTAATGAGGAACTTTAACACTTTTGAACCTTATAAAATGGCGGCGTCGTGGTTCGCCATCCGAAACATCTCGTTGCCCTCAGGGGCGAAGTGTAGGCTGCGGATAGCCACTATGCTATATTAAGCGATCGTAGCAGGTGGACAGAAGTGGCCTCCCCCAATGGGAAAGAAGTGATAAAAGATTAAAGAAGTGATAAACATAATTCCAGTGGGTGCTGTGAGAACCAGCTGAGAGATGTTCCATGATAACGTGCAGCAGCGTTGTCCTGTTATACAATTAAAATCTACTGCAATATCCAAGACGCCTGCCAAGCGTTGAGGTTATGGCAAATCCCTTTTGTTTAAGTATTATCCTGCAGGGAACTTCCAAAGGCTGGTGATTATGGTGACGCTTTTAATTCTTCATCATCATCATTTCAGCCCGTAGCTGTCCACTGATGAACACAGGCCTCTCCAATCGAATTCCAGCGCGACCGGTCCATAGCCACCTGCATTCAGCGAGACCCAGCGATCTTCACCAGGTCGTCGGTCCATCTCGTAGGTGGCCGTCCCACACTGCGCTTGCTAGTACGCGGTCTCCATTCAAGGACCTTTTTGATTCTTAATTCTTGTTTGATTGCTATTATAATTTAATTAAATATCTATACACTTATATAATTGCTAAATGTCAAATTTTGTAAATTAAAGATATTAAAAAATACTACTCAGAAAAAAAAACTAGTTAATCCGTAAGTACTTCTGAAACCAAATTCGTCGATGTTTATTTGTTTGTTTGTTCGAGCTTCACGTCAAAATCAGTGTAGATTTTAGTCAACTTGTTACACACTTAAGAAGTACTATTCCGACTTTAAATACTGTGGTACGTTTCATCAAATTCGTTCAAGTAGAATTAAAGATGCAGCTTGATCTTTGTTTCAGTAGCCACCTTTAAGATACGAGAGCTCAAGTAAAAGTGGTCTAAGGTTTTCCATATAAATCTATGATTGTATTAGGATTTCCCATGTGGCGGAAAACCGACTATCATATACACGATCGAAGCCACGAACAAAAGCTAGCGTTTTATATTTTCAACAAAATAACCTCCCATTTCTAAGTTAACAGCGCCAAACAACTTAACAGTACTTAAATACTACAAATTGTTAAATGACCGAGTTCTAAGAATAATAAAACAGGCAGATACACAGTTAACTTAATAACAAACAGCGAGCTGGTAGTAGTTCGTTTGCGGGGAGTCTGCGGGCGCTCGTGATCGCTGTCATTATTGACAGACAGGAGCTTGTCAGCCACGAGATATAACGGACGAAGATCATTAGAATAAGTGAGATTAGAAATATAGTTTAGAACTATTTTAACTTAGTATTAGAACTCGCCTGCAGCTACGCCCGCGTGATAGTCCATTTTCGCGTTTAATGGAAAATCAAGAAATAATTATGGACTTACAAGAGAAGTAGAGTAACCATTTTTACTTGAGCTCTCGTACCACAATGGCGGCTATTGAAACTGAGATCAAACTTCAGTTCCACTTGCTCAATTTTGATGTAACTGTACAATTATTATTTACCAGCTGGATTTTGAAACAGTGAAGCTCGAACGAACGAACAGAGACAAAGAAAACCAAAGATGGTTTCGATTTTCGAAGCCTGAATTAATCGATCTGAATTAAATTTTATGAAATATCTAGGTCAGGGAGTACTTAGTCTTTTAGCCTGTCCGGTAAATAGACTTAAGTATACGGGTAAGCGACTCCGGCCCCCCGAGCTACTACTGTCTCTTCTTACTCCTTCCGAGATAGTAGTATCCTATACCCTATTGTCTTTTTCCCAAAGTCCATATTCCTTGCTCAATACACCTTTCCTATCACAACTTTCCTTTCCTTCCTTTTCGTGGTAACACAATTAGGCACTTTAACATTTTAGGACCTCAAAAATGGCGGCGTCGTGATTCGCCACCCGACATGTCTCGTTTCCCGCGGAGGCGAAAAGTGGGCTACCGATAGCCACTTTGCTCGTAGCAAGTGGAAAGAAGTGGTCTCTGCCCAACCCAATTCCTCGGTAGTATAGTGGTCAGTGTACCCGCATGTTACGCGGGAGTCACGGGTTCGATTCCCCGCCGGAGAGCCAAGCCAAAAAGACGTGAGTGTATGTATGTATGAAATATCTTTAATATAGTGATAATGATGTTGTATTATTTTATAATTGTATACATTTCAATCATGTTGTAAATGAATATATCAAGTAATTGTGAGTAAGAATGTTAAAAAGAGCTTTTTTGAATAAATAAGCAACTTGTTTCAAAAGGATTATGTATAAATTAAGATTAAGTATCATCTCAATAAATTTATTTATTCTTCATTGTACAAAAAATAGGTAAATAAATTTGTCAATAAAAAAAAGATGTACAAAGGCGGGCTTAACTCAAAAATTGAGCTTTCTTCCAGCAAAATATTTAAGATTAGAAGGAGGAGGATAGGATCTAGTGTGCCAGGTACAGAAGCACACAGACATGAATTAAGAGTTTAGTGTATTTATGTGTTCATGTATTATATTTCACTTTTATCATCACTATCAGCCCGTGGAATTTAAATACTAATATAAAAACTAATATAAATTACTAATTTAAATACTAATATAAAAACTAATATAAATTACTAATTTAAATACTAATATAAATTACTGTTGGCATAATTGGACATTATGCCAACACCTCCTTTTTAAGTTGACAAGCGTGGCAGGCGTTTTGGAGATCGCAGTAGATTTTGATTTCATCATCATGCCCAGTTCATATCGTCTCTACTACAGGGGCACGGGTCTCCCCTGATCAGGAGGGGATTAGGCCGTAGTCTACCGCGCTCGCCTGGTGCGCGTTGATAGACTTCACACACCCATGCGGGCATGCAGGTTTCCTCACGAAGTTTTCCTTCTCCATTAAGTACATTGGTGTCTACAATGTAGACCGTATATGAATTACAAATAATAACTCAGTGGTACGGGTCCGGGATTCGAAGCCACGACCCTTCGATCATAAGCCGTGTCTAAAACCATTACACGACCAATGTACTCTTGTCAATGATTTTGATTTGATCGCAATAAAATGATAATAACAATTCTGGACACTTTCACTCTCACTGATCTAGTCCCTACTAATACATATATAGATAAATACGTCCACAAATCGGATACAAATATTTGTCCTCATCACACAAAGTTTAGCCCTACCCGGTTTCAAATCCGGGACTCATTTGCAAAAAAGAAAGGTCACCGCTGCTGATAGTCAGTAATAAGTGGTATAAAAGCCCTACATTTATTACTGAAAATTGAAATTGAAATTCAAATTCTTTACTAAACACAGTTAATCACAGATATTAGGACACAATTAAAATTAATACAGCTATATTCACTCAAACTGGCGTGCAAAATTATAATTATTAAATTATAAAAAAGTGGTATTTTTTAAATACTTATTCATGTCATTTGTTTTTGACATATGACATCCCAGAAAAGTTTATTATTTCTGCACAGTGAGCTACTATAGCTATATACTTTAAAGTAAATCTCACTACTTCTATCATATTGACAGAAAAATAGTGTTCTTTTTCTGATTCAACGTGAGGTCATTTTACAGTATGATTATATACATATTTATAATTATTAACAACCCCCTCCCAGAATTCTGAACAGCAGACCACTGTTTGATATTCTGAAATTCAAATTACTTCGGGACCAACTTTCGAACACAATCGCATTTCAGTAGAAGAGAACTTTGTATACAAAGGGCCTTTTTTAATTTATTCGAATATCTTAAAGCTACATAGTTCAAAAGTATAATTTCTATTGAAAGCAAAACAAGCACCTAATAAAATTCTCAAATACAATTCGCGTTACTAAACTTTATAATTTATTACATAAAAAAAACTGTTTGAGATAACGTTATTTTAATTACTTGATTGTAATTAATAATTCAGACGGTGTAGAAATATTTATATTTTAAAGAAGCATAAAGATTAGAGAAAAAAAATACGTACAGAGAAAATTTGACAAGAGTGTAAAGATCACATAAACCATTCTAAACTTAAAATTATAGTAAGGTCAGAGTGTGACATTAAAAACTAAAAAGTTTCAACAGTAATGATAAGAACTGTAAATGATTTTCTAGAATAATATTCCATACAGATTCAATAATAGGGTGAATGGTTGCCATGTCAGCGTATCTGAAGCGATGCTGAGACGTTTAACAATTATGCAAGCCCCGAAGCTTCCCCGAAGGAACTTGATCAAGAACCACTTATTAAGATATCGCGATCACATCGGCAGTTATGGGAGGAGGTTGGCGAACGATTTCTCTACCCACTAATACCAGTTTGCGGAATTATCATCACAGTCATCAATTAAATTTTATAACTCGTACATTTCTGATAAAAGCAACTTCACTAATTTGATTGTGTAAGTTGTTTTTTTATTAAAGTGTTTGTTTACCTTCGATTTCACTTCACTATTCTACATTTTTAGAAAAGCGTTTATCTCAATTGGTAAATTTATAAGTTAATGGCCCAAAACATCAATCATTCCAAAATTAAACACAGTCAGGTAACAATTTCAAAGTTGACATGTTGCGTGGCCAAGCCTGTCGAATAGGGCAGTCAATTTATATCAAATTACACTGAATGTCATTAACGGAACCCGACAAATTTTTATAAGGTACATTAAAAAACAACAAATTTATTCTTATTGTATGAAGTTAACGTACAAATTGCAATAAAATTTCTTAAAAGCGACACCAAAAGTAATTTGGAAGCGGCATAAGCCTAAGAACTGCAACAAAAACGCTGGTCCCACGAAAATGGACATCGCAGATGACACCAAGGTAACTTTAATGTCAATTTAATAGCACTGCCTTCTGTTACCGAAGAGAACGTGTAATCAACGCAAACGATAAGGCTCCATTATGGTGGGATTATGTTTTTGTCAAAGCACCTAATTGACCATTTCTAAGAATACAGTCCAGTTTAGGCGGTGATAACATTGAAAATACAATTTCTCTGATATTATATAAACTAAATGGCATTATAATATTTCAATCACGGGAGCAGCGTATTTCAAAGAATTATTGTCATCCTATTATATGTACTTATACATACACTGATCTATATATCTAACTATTAAATTTGAATCTAAAACTTGAGTAAATTAATATTCGACAATTATCTTAATAGGTAACATATATTTACAGGTAGAGTTAAGTCGAAGTTTTATAAGACAGTGGCACAGAATAAAGAAGTTTTCATAACAAGAAGAAATGCAATTAGACTACAATATCAATTAGGTGCATTGCAATGGCGATAGCTCTATAGACAGATGTTAAAACCCATATTATTGTTAAATGAAAAAGATTATTGAACCTAACAAAGTTTCTAAAGTGTTTTTAAAAGATCTGTGTATTTACAAAGCTATTTGATGAAGCTGAAGACAGAATTATCACTTCTAAGCCAGAGAATCAGGATTAGTTATCAGTGACAGGTCTTCAGAGATTTTTATGAACTTGTGTATATGTCAAGACAAATTTTTTTACCCAATAGTACAAGGCTATAGATCTAAATCAACTCAGTACTATACTAAAGATATCTCGGACGTCAACATGATGAGTATAACTCTTAAACAACTTAATGATAACAAGGCACTACGTGTTGACGGAATCACTATCAAACTGTCGAAGCAGGAAGAAAACTTGTACTCAGAGTACTTCAGAAAATGTTCGATTCTGTCATAGACGTGTGGCGACCTACTTTGCTACATAGTACCATGCATCCTCGATAGATGGCGCATTCTTGAACATCGACAGAATCATAGAAAGCCGAATCACGGTGAATAAAATTAATAGCAATGGGGTTTATACATAGCGTCCCAATAACAATCGTTGGCATAGTAGAATACTCTATCAGATTAACATCCGTTTAGCCAGAAGATCTTTTTCTTTCGAATACAGCTACTGCAACCAAACTTTTTGGCATTAACAGCAATGACGAATACATCTTTGATTTTCTGACGAAATTTGAAATGTCTCGATGTAGAAATCATTATGGCAATGATATAGCATAGAAATTTTTAATTAATCAACTTTAGTTTTAATTAAAGGCAACTGATCTGACATTAGACATCCGATTTTTTTTAAATTAACACTTAGATCGTTTTTAAACTAACGCTATGCTGTTCTAAGTATGTCAATTATTTCAGTAACATATTTTTAGCAGTTATTTAACGATAAATCTCTTACTCTTTGCGTCGACTTGACTTCGTTTAAAAATTTTGACACGTCATATTTGAACGTTTTGATATAGGTGTCACGTCCTGGGTTATCTTAAACACTCTGACGGCGGCACCCTCTCCGACGATAGGTACGAAGATACTGGCGTTTTATATTCTCTTCAAGTTCCTATTACGATGCACGAGGTATCTCCTTAGTATGCGGGGTTTGCGACGACACTTATTAGTCTCAAAAATTCCTTGGTTCTTACAAAACTTTTCGATGTGAAACGCCCCTACCTCGGGCGCATTTAAAACTTAGGCATCCGCCTGATGTTTAATACATGGACGATATTGCTTTTGATAAAGCGGTTTACGAATCTAAAATTTAAAGCACGATCGAATACTAATGCGGCCATGTTGTGTTTATGTCGCGGTCATAAATATTAAGTTAGAACGCTGAGAGGTGAAAATTTCGAAATGTTTCAGCCTTGTTCTACTGCTTTTGTTTTTACATACAAGTTTTAAAACGCACTCGTGATGTTTTTAAATTAAATACTAAAGAAAACAAAGTCATTGCGGTATAATAGATCGCCTTTGAATACGATGGCCCAGGGTTCATACCCCGGTCGAACACGGTAACATTTTTATACCTTCTGCACGTTTCAGTAAACTGTAGGGTCTCGGCGAATGTCTAACAATACTAGACGTAGCAGGAATTGAGGGATTGTGCTGATCTTACAACTACCTCCTCTACAATTACGACAGACTTTAGTTTAAGCTATTGCCATCTTAAAGGCACTGTTCCGACTTAGAGACTGCGGCATGTTTCATCAAAATTGGTCCAGTAGAATTGAAGATACAGATTGATCTCTGTTTTAGTAGCCGCCATTAAGGTATAAGAGGTCAAGTTAAAGTGGTTCTGGCTTTTTTTTATATAAATGTATAATTGTGTCAGGATTTTGTATGTTGCGGAAAACCGACATACTTGCGGGCGGAGCCGCCGCCAAAAGCTAGTTTCTTATAAATTTTTGTACTGTCGTTATTAATTTAAATTTTCATGATGTCAAGACTAAATAGGCACCATTTACCATATAGAAATATTACACATTATGTATAAGCATACATATAATACATATAAGTATTTATATTTCTATAAATAAGTTACAAAATGTATTTATTTAGCTATACAATCATCAGCCTAACGTACCCCACAGCTAGATATTAAAATTTATGTAGTTCTTGAGCTTTTTAACAACCGCGTCTATAAGCAATCTTGATGATAAAAGTAGCTGGTTGTTAAAATGGATGCGCGGTGTTGCTGTGGTCTAATTTCAGGTGAGGTTACTTTTATGGCATGTTAGAATGAACACAACTATTTTGGCGCCCATTTCACTACATAACATGTTCTCTTTTTACACGCTTTTTATTAGCTTGACTTGTATCTATCTATGTAACGGTATGTTTGGACACGATTTTCACCCACTTAAAATCATCGGATCGACTTGAAAATTTGCATACTTCTAAAGGACCGATGACAATATAATAATTTTATAATTTTTTTCAAAGATCCTGGCCAGAATCATCAGGATATTAAAAAAAAACTCGAACTAATAAATGAAAAATAAATATAGTTTAGAAAAACTAAAACAACACGCTTTATAAGAAAACCGAACTAAAAAATATAAAATAATTTTATATTCAAAAGCGTGGGGTGCGCTATATCAATTAATATATTTGATAATAAACAGATATTGCCAAAAATAGTCTCCAAGAAGAAAACATAAAAATCATAAAAAGCGCCGCACGCGTTTGATTGTAAAATTATTTTTTATTTTTTAATTCGGTTTTCTTATAAAGCGTGTTGTTTTAGTTTTTTAAACTATTATTTATTACATAGACAAGTGAAAACTATGTATTTAACGATTAGAGTAAAGTTACTGTATAAGGGTTTTTGAGGCCAAAAACCCGTTTAGTTATATTTCGTCCCTGGGAGATCTCATTTCCTTTACTGGATGAAATTCAATCGACTCTCCATAAAGATAAAATAATACATATAATAATGTGGACGCATTTTTTTCACACACATTGATTTAGTCCTAAACTAGGATTCCCTGTGTCCTGTGGACTAGACAACGACATACATACTTATATGAGTGAGTATTTAATTATGTTCTGTCACCTAGTACAGTTTATCGAATAAATGCTGGAATTGTCTTATATGTCTATAGCAGTGACATTTACTAACTTATAAAGCACACGCTGTATTTCTTACATAATCGTAAAATTGTTATAGTTTGTTAAAAAATTTACGCAGGTAATTAGGTCACGCAGCGAGCAATGGAAAATATCTATATGTTCGGAATTTCCCTGCGAGACAGGATCCGTAATGAGATAATTCACTGAAGAACTAGAGTCGCCGACGTAGCTCAAAGGATTACAAAACTGACGTGGCAGTGGGCGGGGCATAGAGTTCGTAGAACCGATGGACGTTGGGGTTTTAAAGTTGTTTCTCAACTAAAAGTGGTTTTAAGGCTTTTTATATAAATCAACGACCGTATCGGGATTTTCCATGTAGCAGAAAACCGACATTCACGCGGGCGTAGCCGCGGACAGAAGCTAATTTTTAATGTATTACCTATAAACATAAATAAAAAAAATTAAAAAGAAGAATAATGTATATTTATAAGTTTAATTAAAATTTACATCGCATTTTAATTTCTGTTCGTTTCAACGCCAAAACATAGGCTGCTACACGAAATTTTATGAGCCATAAAAACTCGATCCACATAATTAGTACCTTCATAATTATTTTAATAGCAGACCTCGTCTCTAATATACATACTACTGCGGTCTTTAGATTAACGCAGTAGACCGTGTACCCGTCCAGAATATAAGTAATAGGTTGTTATTTTATATCGATTCTGGACCGGATGCTGCATGGGACACGTTTCTAGATGGAGTAGCCGATTCCGCACTTATTATTATAACTTACTTTTGCCCGCGGCTTTTGAATCAAAAATCCCGACACAATTTGTTATAAAAAGCCTAAGAATCCATTTTTACTTGACCTCTCGTACCTTGACGGCGGATACTAAAACACGGATCAAGGTGTATCTGAAATTCTACTGAACCGATTTTGATGAAACATGCCGCAGTATTTAAGTCGGAATAATACCTTTAAGACTATAATAGTTTAACCAAAATTTACTCGACGGTTTTTGCGTGAAGCCCGATCAAACCAAAAAAAAAA
>WUAW01012366.1:28256-47791 GCA_017165845.1 Thaumetopoea pityocampa | reverse complement strand
TAAGCGCCCATTCACATGACCATCTAGTTTTGTGCAAATACTATAATAGGTACACAATACGAGTGCGAAAACTACATGGCCACACGTATTTTCTGTAGAAACTGTTGTTTGCTATTTTTTGATTATGTATATTTACAGTCGTCAAATAAAATCAGTAGTTAAAATGTTATCTTTAAGGAATATTCAAAGCAGAAACAAGATGTTAAAGGTGTTTACAATGATTGAATCGAATAACGTAAAGAAATTGTCCCAACAAAATTTCACTAGTGGAGTTACGGAATTAACAGCACCCATAAATGCTCACTTCAACCGCTATACAAATTTACCGTTACCTGAAAATAAAATATTTGCTACGTATATTTGGATCGATGGTAGTGGTATCCACTTACGATGTAAAGACCGCATTATTGATAAAGTACCATGCGATTTATCCATGGTTCCAAAATGGTCGTTTGACGGAAGCTCGACGGGTCAAGCCAAAGCTAACGATTCTGATACCGTGCTAATTCCTGTAGCGATATATAAAGATCCGTTTCGCAAGAGTCCACATGTACTAATTCTATGTGAAACATTCCACGAGGATGGTAAACCTACGCCAACGAATTACAGAGCTCATTGCGCAGAAGTATTGAGCAATTTATCTCAACAGCAACCATGCTTCGGAATAGAACAAGAATACACAATGTTTGATACCGACATGTGGCCGTTGGGTTGGCCTAAATTACGTGGATACCCTGTAACCAAAGCAAAGTTTTCTTATTGCGGCATAGGGGAACATGTCGCTGGGCGAGAATTAGTAGAAAGTCATGCAAGAGCTTGTGTTTACTCCGGAATTAACTATGGGGGCTCCAATGCAGAGGTAATGAAAGGTTCTTGGGAATTTCAAATAGGCACTACTTCTGGGGTAAAAGCAGCCGATGATCTATGGCTTGGAAGATTTCTTCTTGAGAGAATTGCTGAACATTATGGAATCATAATCAGTTATCACCCCAAGCCTATGGGAAAACATCAACCAGGCATTGGATGTCACCATAATTTCAGCACACAAAAAATGCGAGAAGATGGTGGGCTTGAAGAAATTGAAAGGGTATGCAAAGTACTATGTAAACAACATGAAAAATATATGAAAAGCTATGGATCAGGTGAAGGCCTAGAAAATGGAAAAAGGTTGACGGGAAAATTCGAAACTGCTTCATACAATACTTGTAAATGGGGAGTGGGTGATAGAAGTGCTTCAATAAGGTTACATAGAGATGTAATACATAAAAAGAAAGGATTTCTTGAGGATCGAAGGCCAGCTGGTGATTGCGATCCTTACCGCGTTTGTGCTCTTCTAGCGAAAGCATGCCTCTAATGTTTGTATTTTCATATTCTCAAATGTTATCGTGCTGCGTTTGATTTAATTTTACGGTCTTTGTGATGTTACCTACTCGAAATACCTACCTTGTAAATTATGAAAACATATTATAATAATATCACAATACATCACTATTTCCTCACAATTATTCATCATAAAATACTTCAGAATATACAGTTATTAATATGAAAGAGGATATTTTTATAAATTGATACTTATCACTGGCATTTATTGATATAGCAATGAACTTCTTTCATTATCCTCATGGATAATTGAATTTAGAATAAGACTTCATTGGCAAAATTAACCGTATTTTATACAAATTATAAGTATAACAGAAATGGAGTATATAAAAAAATGTTTAATTGGAATAATAAAACCAAAAACTCTCCAAATCTTACAACGAAGATATTTAATGAAACATAATATTAATCACATAATGAACAAAAAAGTGATGGATCGTTATATGAGGCTTCCATTGCCTTGCAACAAGGTATTAGCCACTTATGTATGGGTTGATGGATCAGGTATGTGTCCGTCGTTTTTAATTTACTAAAACAGCAGCTTTTGCCCGCGGCTTCGCCAGCGTAAATGTCGGTTTTCCGCTACATGGGATATCGCGAAACAATCATAGATTTATATAAAAAGCCATAGAACCTTGATTGAACATTACTTGAGCTCTCGCATTTTAACGGCGGCTACTAAAACAGGGATCACGCTGTATCTTTAATTCTATTGGACCACTTTTGATGAAAAATACCGCAGTATTTAAGTTAGAATAGTACTTTTAAGACTAATATCTACCATTATTTTATGATCACCACATCATAGTTCAACTTACACCGATCCTTTATCACGTTATTGCACAATCGATCACTCAGGGTGACTCCACAGATACTCCGCAGAGAACGCATTTCCACCACTTCCACGTGACTTTCGTTCTTCTTTTGCCATACCCACGATCACTGTCGTACATAAGTGTAGGTACCAATACACCACTGTGAATAGCAAGACGAGCCTTTTGTAAGACTGATTGACTACTCATTATAGAGTGCAGGGCATCGTTCACTTTATTACCCGCAGTCACCCTCCTTTCAATATCACTATCACATCTTCCATTGAAATCGCAGTCCCCAGCTCCACAAACTCATTTACTTGATCCACTCTAGCAGCGTCTACAACAATGTTACATCTTATAACATTTTCCTCTCTTTCGATCACCAATACTTTCGTCTTACATTAATTTTCATTCCTTTCTTCTTGTACGCCTCGTTCACTACATTTAACATGTAAACCCTGTGGCGATCATACAAGTAATACTAGGTATTATATTCATATATTTTATTATATTCAATTACACGGTTACGGCTAACGTGTGTTTTGTGAATATGAAACGTTCTTTAAAAAATATCATTTTCCTGTACTGTACATAATAAAATAGTGTCTCGTTAATTTTTCCAATATCATTGATTCTGCGAAAAGTGGCTGAAAACACCAGCGTAATTAGGTATCAGCATTATAATGCAATATTAAGAACATCTTCTGGCGATCTCTCAAACGCTTACCAATCGCTGAGATTGTGACAAATTCTCCTGTCTGTTGATGAGAAATTATTATTTACATATTTTTCTACAATTAAACGAAACATCCTAAAATATACAATCACAACAGACAGTGGTACAGTGGGACAGTTATGGATGAAGTATTGTATTGGAATATTTATTGTTTTGACGGAAGAAGTTTCAATCAATTCACGTTTGATCAGGGCGCTACCAACATTGCTTAAATATCAGAAATCAATTCCGTTAATGATGGATGATTCGCAATACGTATCAACTTATTTAAAAAAATATTTCTGGAGTTATAAATACTTAGCTCTTTAATTTCCTGCTCATTCCGCTCCACTTTATTCGATCTTCAATATGCCAAGTGGTGAACACATTTACATGTTTGGCGCTCAATATCCAGTCAACATTCAATATGTGATGATGGTTGAATTTATGGAAGTATGAGTAAAATTTACATCATATGAATCACTTCTACTTTCGTGTAATAGACAATACCCTATGTGTACAATTTTTATTCCAGAAACGGAGATTTATCTAAACCACTGTTTTTCAACCTTTTTCATGACACGACCCCCCTAGTATCAAAAAATATTTCGCGACGCCCCGACCCTTTTTTTTCATGTATGTTAAAAATATACAATCCATACAAAAATTTTAGGCTTTTGCGTTATTAGGATTCGGATATAAATATATAATTAAGTACGTAAAACATATAATTTTAAATCGAATACGTGGCAAATTGATAACTAACAAACAAAGACAATGAATAGCATCGAGGTTACGCTCAAAGGACAGCTATATCAAAGCATATCTTAAGTACTCTCTGGATGGCGGCCTACTACCTCGATTAAACCTCTCAGAGTTAACCTACTACGTCATGGATATTAAGACTGCCACATATGAGTTATGTAAATATGCTTTCAGATAACCTTTTCAACTTAGCATCTTCATTTCCGTGACGTGGAACTCCTGTATGTGGCTCCTATCCGGCTACCATATGGCGTAGGAGAACGGGTCCCCTGATAATTGACTGATTTTACGGATAGCACTAACAATTACCGATATTACAGGTATAAATATGAGGTGTAAAGATAGGATCCTCAACTGTATGCCGTACAGCGCGGAAGCAGCACCAGCATGGGCATTCGATGGAAGTTCCACTGGCCAAGCAGCAACAGACAACTCCGATACCACATTAAAACCTTGCATGGTCTGTAAAGATCCATTTAGAATGGACCCACATGTTTTAATTTTGTGTGAAGTATATCTAGGTGCCAGTGGCGAGCCATCAACCACGAACCATAGAAAAAAATGCAATGAGCTCTGCGAGTTTCATAAAGAAGAAGAACCATGGTTTGGCTTGGAACAGGAATATACAATGCTTGATGTAGATGGCTGGGGTTTGGGGTGGCCGAAAGGTGGAGGGTTTCCTGCTGTCAAATACCAATACTCCTACTGCGGGGTGGGCGCTAAATACATTGCAGGCAGGGATGTAAGCGAAGCACACGTTAAAGCCTGTCTATACGCTGGCCTCGATTTTGAAGGTACAAACGCAGAAGTTATGTACGGCTGCTGGGAATGGCAAATAGGTACTAGCGTAGGTATAAAGGGTCCTGATGATTTATGGATGTCTCGATACATCATGTCTCGCGTGGGGGAAGATTATGGTGTCGACATCACTTATCACCCTAAGCCATTCGGGCATTTCCACCCAGGCGTAGGCATGCATCACAACTTCAGCTCTAAAAGAATGCGATCAGATGGTGGATATAAGTTTATTGAAGAATGTATCAAAAGGTTAGAAACAAATCATATGAAACACATGAAACATTATGGCGCAGATGAACAGACAAACAGAATGCGTCTGTCTGGAAAGTTCGAGACGTCGCCGTTTGATAAATTTTCATGGGGTATTGCGAACAGAAAAGCATCTATTCGTCTTCAACGAAATATAAAAGAGCAAGGTAAAGGATTCTTGGAAGACAGGCGGCCTGCTGGTGACTGCGATCCGTACCTTGTATGTGGGCTGTTGTTAGAGACTTGTTTGGGGCCTGTTGGTGGTAGTAAATCAGGGCCAGTCTCAAACCCCTGTGCCAAGAAGTAATTATTTTAAGCTAATAACATTAACAAGTACGCTTTTTGTTTTATGCATGTACGAGCACATAGTAATAAAGTTTGTTATCTGTGGTTATAAATAATAATGTGCAAATAAAATCTGTTTTGGATGCATTCACTTTTTATTATAGTCCGCGTGAAACGTTTTGGCTGCATACGGATATTGTAAGCACGATGGTAGAGCAGGTAAGTCGCTCCCCTGCCGCCGCAAGCAGGGTGGGGAAAGGGCCTTTACTAGGGATGTTACAGAATTGTATTTATCGAAGGCGCGGGCTTCCACGATGACTTCCGCAGAATCGAAGGTAGATCGGTCTGAAGCGGAGGTCACAAAATCGTTTTGTCTAAACCTTTAGTTCCCAAAGTGGTCCAGGTGGACCCCCAGGGGTCCACGGGAGACTCGACGGGGGGTCTAAGTTGGCGTACGCAAATTTACATAGATGTAATCTTCACATTTTTTGTCGAATTTCGGGAATATGGTAGAAATGTAGCTGCAGAGGGTCCACCGGAACCAGTTAAATTTTGAAAATGGTCTATGAGAAAGTCTGGGAACCTCTGGTCTAAACTAATATTATAGACTTAAAATTTGTAAGTTTGTTTGTAGGGGGTAATCTTCGGGGATTCGGAGTAAATACAAAGTCCACGTAAGCGGAGCAGCAGACAACAACTAGTAACATATAAAGTGGATGTTTACACGAAATAAAAAAAATGTAATACATATTGTAGAATCAAATAAGGATCACATTTCGCTGGTTAGCATAATTGAGAATACTGACTGAATAATAGTCGAATTTTAAAATTAGCATTTCTATTTTTTAAATAACATTTTAACTGTATTGTAGCTATATTATCATCTGTTATGTTTATCAGCCGATATCAAACTCAAGCCGGAATCGGATAACAAACATCACACAGGACATCTAACCTAGATGGCCTTATATAACCTAATTATGCCCTGCAGTCCTAGAGTAACTATAATTACTTTGAGCCTGCAGTGGACAATATATGGACTGATGATGATATATTCATGCTTGCTTTCAAAGGGTATATATAACCTCTACGTTGACTTACTTTATGCAGTTCTGCTTGAAACAAACTAAGTTCCATACTCTAAGTAGCTTTCAGTAATATATTAATGGCTCTAAAACTCAGAATAAATATACTAGTCTTCTTCTTCCTCTATTTTTCATAGTGGCAACCGGCTGCAAATTCGCGCCATTTCCGCCAGTGTCGGGTGTATATATTTTTAAGTTGTTAATATTTTTTGACGTTAACAATAAAATATCAGTGTGTCATATTTTATTGCTTCTTGAGAGTTTTGAAGTTAGTCTGACGAATACCACTTTATCCATACAAAATTCCCGCAGGGTATTACCATACCCCGCAATGTCTATTCACCCCCTTTTACGGTACTCCAAATAAAACAATAATTATTCTGGAAGTCGGTCCAGCATGGCGATACACTGTGCTCCTGATCAGTATTGTCATTACTCAGAATTTATCTTCCTGTTTGACTGAAATTTAACTACTTTGAAATGATGTGTGAATAGAAAAATCTTTAAATGTGATAAAGTTCTCTGTAGCTTTGTTTAGCTGGATGGCCACTTCGATATTACCTTTTTTTAAACGGACAAGAAATTATTGTTAATTCACTCTCTCACCTGTCTACATATTTAATAAGAAAATGTTTGGTGTTGTGGAAAAGGACATATTAAACTTATTTAACATTTTAAATAAGTAATAATACTACTTGATCTCAAATAGTGACCTATTATCTAATAACTACGACTATTTACTAATTAAGCATTTTTTATATAATACTTACTAATATACCAATACTAATTATTTTATGTCAGAATTTGGAGCAATTTTTATTTAAATAAATGCAGTCCGATTTAATAATTACAATTTTGATTTTGTTAGGTCAGGGAGTACTTAGTATTTTAGCCAGTCCGGCAAATAGACTTAAATATACGGATACGGTATGGTAAGAGACGCCGGTCTCCCGAGCTACTACTGTCTTCCTACTCCTTCCGAGATAGTAGTATCCTATAGCCTATAACCCTTTTCCTAAATTTCATATTCCTTGTACAATACACCTTTCCTACTTCATCCTTTTTCCTTTCCTCCCCATTAAGCCGCGGGAACGCAATGAGGAAGTTTAACATTTTTAACCTTATAAAATGGCGGCGTCGTGGTTCGCCACCCGACACGTCTCGTTGCCCGCGGGGGTAAAATGTGGGCTGCGGCTAGCCACTCTGCTACATTGAACGATCGTAGCAGGTGGAGAGAAGTGATCTCTGCTTACCCCAATGGGAAAGAGGCATGACTGTATGTATGTATGTAGTATATACTATGGTCTCTGCCTACCTTTAAGAGTTATCGGCGTGAGTGTATATATGTATGTATGTAATTTTGATTTTATTAGATGTGCTGTCTTTTATTTGACACACGCCGCTCTCCCAAACATACAACTTCTGCTCCTACATAACTAATATAGGTAATTAAACAAGTTTGAGACAGCTCTAGCAGTTCTTCTCTATTCACCCCTTTGTCGTATTTTTTGACCCCAGTTTCCGGGTAAATATAATGGCCTATTTTAACCTGATTTACAAAGAATTTACGTTTTGTTACACGTTTTATGTATTAGCATTTGGTAAAATATAACAAGAAATATAGTATCAGTACGCTTTGATAACAACTTACATGCAAAAATAAAAGAAAGTCAATGTGGAAGTTTAAAATTGTGTCTTATTAAAGTTATTAATTTTACAGTATTATGCTATTTAGCATAATACTGTAAAATAGACCGTAATGAATAAATTCGTATTTATGAATTTATTAATAAGTGGCATCACATATTAAGTTTCAGCTCGAACCAAGTATTATACTTACAGATTATAAAAAGTTTTCTGTGCTCCTAAGGTGTCAAAGTGACATTATCTACGATAGCTGCCCTAGTTCCTCAAATTACCATCGCACTGGGAGCGAGAATTAAGTTTCCCTTCCATGGGAATTTTGAAAATGTGTTTTCCAGTATTTTTAACAAAACAATATCGTTAAAATTATCACAGCATTAAATTATTTGCTTGTTACTAGTTTTATTTTTAGTTTAAACATTACCAAATTTAGAATAGTCAATTTCATATATATGAAAATAAAAACTGTTTGTCCCATAACTTTTTGTGTATCGAGATGTAAAGCTGGAACTTTTTCTTGCTATTAGCTTATGGATAACTAAGCCATATGGCCTTTAATCTTGACGCCGGATTTGCCCGTTCAGATTATAGTTAATAATTAAAAGTGCATGATTGTCGACTTAAGTCTCGAAGTATATGCTGAAATTAATAACCGTTAGATCTAATTTAGCATTAAAATCTATAGCTATTGATAATATAAAGGCTGTTCTAAAATTATAGTTACCCTTCTTGTTACCATTATTAAATTAGTTGCTACCATGTAGCTTTGATTCTAAATCAAAAATAATATTGTGATGTTATATAGGTCACAGAAATATAAATATTTACATTTGCTTAATATATTGTCAGACAAAAAAAATCGAACATTTTTAAATGTAAGAATACAAACTATATTTTTTTATTTGTATAAGAAGATAATAATAATGCTTTAGCTTCAACTAATAGTGGTTTTGAATGGCTTCGTTATGTATACGGTAATACCAGAAAAAAAATCCAGCTTTACATATCAACACACAATGAAATTATGGGACAAATAATTTTTATTTTCATACGTTTAAAATTGACTAGTCCAAATTTGATAATGCTAAAAATAAAACATGTGACAAGCAAATCATTCAATAATGTAATATTTTTGACGATACCGCTTAATTAAACTACCAGAAAACAGATATCAGATTTCAAAATTACTATCAAAAGTAATATCGTTTAGCCCACAGTGCACCGCTTACACTTTCAAGCACCAAATCTTAAGAATACCGTAGACAATATATTAAAAAAAAAACGTAGTCCAGTGTTACCAGACGAAGGATTGTTTTCGTCATCTTGGGAAGTGCGGAACATTTCAGAAAGTGATTACAAATAGCATTAAAAGTATTTTTATTTTGTGGCACTGTGCTGCAAGGGCGAAAGGAAGTATTCTGTTCTTAATATGGCCTCTATGAGTCAAGGTGTGGGTGCCTCGCAATATGTCGACCATGTCGTATCTCTTTTTGCTGTCCATGGCCCTATTACCCTTCTATGCTAATCTCACTGATTGCAGCTTCAATTAGTTACATATTGATGTAACCGTGGAAAATCTATAATCTTCAGACCTGGGGTACATGAAACCTAGAAGATGCGTTTGCTTTCTGGACAATGCGTTGATGCGGTACAACATCCACGGGAGACTTTATATTATACTTATATATTATAGATTTACATAGATAAAGATAAAAGAAATTCTTAATACTAAGATGAAATAAATATCATGTAAAAATAGATGGAAGAAAAGATATTAATTATAATATAGTTTAACATGAAATCTGAAATCCTCGAAGCTACAGCCTAATAAATAATAATTATGTAGAAAATAATAAACACACCACATCTACCATCGTGTCTCTAAGGTGACAGTGCATATATGTTGGTAATAATCCTGTAATACAGAGGTTCGCAGACTTTTTTTTTCATAGACCACTTTCAAAATTTAGCTGGTTCCGGTGGACCCCCTGCTGCTACATTTCTATCATATTCCCAAAACTCGACAAAAAATGTGAAGATTAGATCTAACTATGGAAATTTGGTACGCCAACGTAGACCCCCGTCGAGTCTCCCGTGGACCCCTGGGGGTCCACCTGGACCACTTTGGGAACNTATTATTTGACTCGAGATCAAATTGATTTAAGTAACTTAGTTTTAGACACATAACTAATTTGTCATTATTTTCCCTCTCCTAATCTAATAAACTTTTAATGGTAAAACGACAACGATCTTGTGGCGAATTCTAGGACCAACTCAATCCAACGCGCAGCGATGGGAAAATACAATATGCTACTATAATATTGTAAAATTAACTGGTATAAATTTTACTATTTTATTATCCTATGAAAAAACATATTATGGTTCTCGTGGATTTAAGTTATAGGATGAAAATGGCGGCTGAAACAATAACACTAAGGCCAACGTGCTGATCATGTTCTTCTTCTTCTTCTTTTTTCCTAGTGGCAATCGGCTGCAAATTCGCGCCATTTTTGCCAGTGTCGAGTGTATATATTTTATAAGTTATATAATATTTTTCAAGTGAACAATAAAATATCGATGTATCACATTTTATTGTTTTTTGGAAATTTTGAAGTCAATCTGAAGAATATCACTTTGATCACGCAAAATGCCTTGGAAAAAGTACAGTCAGTCACTTTGCTATGTTAATCACAGTTTTATTCCAATGTTTCAATATTGTTCACGATTATTGACGATTAATACACGAAACAACACCAAATTTATATATTAAACATCACAATAAACTAATATAAAACATTAAAATAAAAGTTCAAGTGATGCTTCACTCGGGCTGGCGTCAAAAAAACCGATCATGTTCTTATATGTGGTTACCTGTTCTTATATGTGTCTAATTATTCATTGACAATGTGGCTTTAGCATCATTAAAAAAGAATTTTTTTGTGGGAAATATATTAATGTCGGGAAATTCTTGATAATGATTCTGGCCACACTATTTTTCGTCGCCATTTTAATTTTGTTCTCTATTCTTTTTCGTCATTTGGCGTAGTGCATTCGGTTTGGTCGGCCATATTTAAATGAAATCAATAAAATAAGACAAAATGTCGCCTTATTAAGTGCGTAAGAATAATCCAACAACATCCAGTTATTGTGTGATTAAAACATCAAGAGGATCACCATGGAAAACTCGTACGGTGTGGGAATCGACAATAGATACGCTCTTTTTTTGGACGATGAGTCCGATCCTCTTGATGCATTAAAAGCGCGAGAGCAAGCGAAAGAGCTCAAAAAGAAGTCTAAAGAGGCGGAGAAAGAAAATAAAGGGAAACCCGAATTAAAACCCAAAGGGGCCGCGCCGGCTTTAAGAAAAGGTATCAAAGAAACTCAAAATGTGAAGTCGCAGGAGAACAAAAATAGTGAACATCAAAAAGCCAAAGGCCCAGCTCGACCGAACGAGCGGAACAGTGAACGTCCACCTCCGCGACGTCGCGAGGACCGGCCTCAGAATGGCGCTGTCGATAATAAGGATGGTGCCCCGCGGCCCCCGAGGCGTGAATTCGGTGATCGCAGGCAATATGAACGGCGCAATTTTAGTGACAATCCTGAAGGTGTAGAGCGCCGCGGGCCCCGACCACCGCGTGAACTACGCGAACCGCGTGAACCCCGCGAACCTCGTGAACCTCGCGAGCCGCGCGATGGACGAGACATCCGTGAAGGAAGGGACGCCCGCGACGGACCGCGCGGGTCGCGACCGTATGACAACAGAGGCAAGCGCGAATTCGACAGGAGGTCTGGCTCCGACAAGACTGGTGTGAAACCGGTGGACAAGCGCGAGGGTGGCGGACCCCACAATTGGGGCAATTTGAAGGACGATATCGACGAGCTGAACAAGACCGGCTCGGAAGGCGAGGTGGCTGAAGAGAAGCCGGCGGACGTGGCGGCAGCTGGTGACGGCCAGCAGCCGGAAGCTGAGCGTGCTGTGCCGCTGGAAGAGGAGCCGCGTGTACTAACTCTTGATGAGTATAAAGCGTTGCGGAACGCACAACGCACCGCGCCACAATACAACCTGCGCAAGGCTGGTGAGGGTGAGGACCTCAGTCAGTGGAAGAATCTGGTGATGTTGGAGCGCAAGAAGGAGGGCGAGCGTGGCGAGGAAGAGGATAGTGACGAAGAATTTGACATGGCTGACTATCCACAGCGCGTAGGGCGTCAGAAACGCGTGCTGGGTATAGAGTTCACTTTCAATGACGTCGCGCGGCGCGGCGGCTTGGGCCCGCGCGGCCGCGGGCGTGGGCGTGGGCGAGGCCGCGGCGCGCCGGGCCCACCGCGGGAGGAGCCGCCCGAGGACCGCTCGACGGCGCGACAGTACGTTGTGCCACCGAAGGTCGACGACAGCAAGGATTTCCCCTCTCTGGGCTAGATTCACAGTGAGCTCATGTTCTTCTCCCTTTCGGTAGAGTTACAGATAAAAATATTGTATGTACCATTATTTTTGAAGTAAATATACAATATATTTACACGAGTGTGTATGGTATTATGGCAAGTTTGTTTTCTTCAGAAATATGAACAATAACTAAGCTGAATCTGTTCATTTATTGTTATGGTGGTCACACAATGCTCGCAGATGTAGTGAAGGGGGAGGATAAATTTAAGAGTTTTAATTTTGGATTCACAGAGCAACGGTACATGTGCCGATCTATAATAACAACAGCTTTTATTATTGTAATCACATCTGCTTATGATTTAATTTTGATGAGTTTTATGGATTAAGGTTTTAACTTTCAGACTGTGACAAGCTAAAATGGATTAACTCGGTCACAATTTAGCATAGAAAATTGTGAAAAGTAACCCGTTGTTGCATTGTATCATAAGCTTGTGTTGATAAATGCATACTTTGGGAACTGTAAATAGTTGATATAATATGTTTTAAAAGATAAGGTCTTTAATAACAAGGTTGATTTTGTTGTTACACAACTTCACAAAAATAAACATTTTGTATGTGTGATATTCTTATTTTCTTAACTTTCTTGGGGACTGCCCTATAAATAAATCCTTTAACTCTCCTCCCCCTGGCGGTGTGTAGCATATGCTGCATGTTATGTCTGTGGCGAGATAATGTTACGGCTCACTGATACAATGTGGTTAACCTCAGGCAGGGATAAAATGAAACCATTATTCATAAGTATAGTTGTATATTGACACATTTTATCACTTTCACACAAAAACAATTTACTTAAAATTTACAGATAATAAAACAGTACACAGAAATATTCAACATAATAGAACTATCACTTAAATAAACATCAAGGACATGAGAGTATAGAGTAAATAGAAATAATGTAATAAATAAATTATTTACATTTTACAACTGTATGTCGAGAGCCTGAAATTGCACCTATGGTACATTGCAGTGACTCACAATTCATAGTACAGGAACATATAAAACAAATCACATAGCTTGCATATCAACTAATATTACAGAAAAGTGCATAACAAAACACAGGTCAGCGTGAAATATTGTGGCGCTGACATAGTGCCACTATCCCATGGGTGCTGCGAGAACCAGCTGAGGGATGCCATCGGGATAGTGAGCAGCAACATTTTTCATTTAACCAACATCAACCAATGTGATCTCCAAATAGCCTGCCAAACATGACTATGGAGGAAGCCTATGTTAAGCATTGAACTTCCACAAGTTTACAATGATGTAGAATATTACCAGAAAGAAAACAGACAACAAATACAGATCAGTAGCCTGACTAGTGATGTTTTGTAAGGAGATATACTGCAACACTGTAAGATTGTAATTATTTCAAATATGTTTTGATTTCATTATTTCAAAATATATATATATATATGTAAGCAATAATTCAAAAACAACACCTATCAAAGTTTATGAAAGGTTACATCCGTAGTTATAAATTAGTGACAAAAGCATAATTACTAAACACGAGTCCTGTTTCACAGCCACAGATAATTATATTCTTACATTACAAGCGTTGATTATATATAGTACACGTAGGACAAGTGGCCAGTTAGTACATCAATAAATACCTAGACACGTCTACATTACTGTTAACTCTACAATACCACTATCTTTGTCTGAGGTTTAATCTATCAAATGACTATTATTTACATCGACTATATAATTATAATTGGAAACGATTATTTACAAACACTAATTGATTTTTAATACTCTTATAAGGTTATGTAAATCTGATGCTTAAAGGGCATTACATATAATAATACTCATGAGTGTTATGTTTCCCTTCCGTAATTAGGTCGTGATCTGTGTATAGGGGCGTTTGGTTTTGAATTTACCAATTTGTAATTTACTGTGCAACGCTTACTCAATAATAGTGCCCCCCCTGACCGCTTAACACTTTGACTGCTGCAAACACACGCGGTGTGTTTTTCATGATGCACCGCGTGTGTGGCCGACAGACACCAGGCGTGCGTCAAAAAATTCTATACGAGGATGCCCAACACAACTGATGTTTTCGACGTCGGTACTCCCGTGCGGCCATACAAACGTTTGTGTTTCTCTGAATTATACGCCCGTGCGGCAAATTTTTATCAATCAGTAATTAATTCGTGAGCTTACACATACCGTGATAATCGACACCAACGCGGCGGCGCCGCGGCAATAGCTAGTATTATATATATAGCTAGTATTATATATAAATACACGATACAGTAATAATAAATTTATTTTGTACACACACGGTGTGTTTGGCCGCACTGTCGGTGCGATCCTTCCCACACAGGGGTTGTGTTGGCCGCACGCTCGTAGCGCGATTATTCAGACGCGAGGCGTGTGCGGCCGCACTGGCGTTCGGGTGCGCTACGCGAGTGCGGCAAACACCGCATGTGGCGAGCGTCAGCGTGTACAGTAGAAAATTAGCGTCGCAGTCAAAATGTTAACAAGTGACTCAGGGATGAGCCGTGACAATGGGCAGTAGTTTTATTCTGCAATTTAATGAATAACTACTGCGATCTCACGATATGTTCAAAAGTGAAGGTTATAGCAACTCACTCTTATGAAGAAGCCTGTGTCTAACTCTACTACAGCAGGCTGATTAAGAAGGAAAACTGACTTACACAGTAGTTTACTATAATTTAGTTTAATTCTGCACATATCACCGCTTCTGGGTTCAAATTTGTACAAACTGCGGACTAGCAAGCGTAACTCTTCAAGTTGAAGGTTAACAGTTACCAAATAACTTAGTATATATGCGCTCTTAAGTTTAAGATCCTAGATACAAAGCAAATTGTTTTCTCCGAGTTGGTGCCCGATGCTATCACACTAATATAACTGCGAGTGTGTGTATGTTTGACGTTTCTTCACACGTATACCGTTGAACGAACTTGGTAGACACGTAGACTATGTCTTGACTTAGCACATAGGATACTTTTTAGTCTGGTAATGTCTTCCCATGAGATGAAAGTTCAACTTGAATATTATTTTAACTTTTATACGGACGAAGATGCGCTCAGAATTAATTTAAATAAAGCGGGCGCGTCGTACGAGTTCCGGGCACCGACTCGTTCGGTCCGCGTCCAACGTACGTTCACAACCGTATCCCCGGTAGTTAACTTGGAACAGTCCGTGAACGGGTGCATCCGATAGTCGTCTGTGAGAACTCGTTTACAGAAAAACCAATTTTATTATTACTCTGTAATATTTTGGTGTTATAGAATTTGCTTCAGTCGGTCGCTGACTCGGTAGAGTTTGCTATCAGTTTGCTGCAAACTGCCCACGCCTGTCACTGTAGCAAGGTCGGTCTCGCAGTTGCAGTCGGTTCACTCTATGCCGAAGGTGTTGGTTTCCTCGACGGCGAGCAGCAGTTTCTCGTAGAGCAGCTGCGGCGTGGGGTAGGGCGGCAGGTCGAGGCGGTTGAAGCAGGTGTGCGCCCGCGGGAGGGACTCCACGCGACCCCAGCGCTCGATGCAGAAACGGCGCGGGCCGGTGGAGCCGCGCAGCGCCGAGAACCCCTCGTACGGGATCGACGACGTGCCCGTCACAAACTGCACGAGCCGGAGCCGCTGCTCGTTCGAGAACCTGTTGGAGGCGCCGTGTTCATTAATGTGCCGGTAACACCTCTAAATCGATGCTGCAGTCCCTTATTTATTATCATCATCATTTGACGACTGATTGGTACAGCGGCAAAGAGCCTTGCTTTCTGTGCCAATGAATCCCGAGTTCGAATCCTGGTAGAAACACCAAACTGTGTGATGAGCACAATGTTTGTATGCGAGTCATGGACGAAATTATCTATTTACATATTAGTATTTATCTATATAAGTATGTATATCGTTGTTCAGTACCCATGATACAGGGAATCCTAGTTTGGGACTGTATTTATGTGCGTGAGTGTCCAGAATATTATGTTATATCAGCCCATTGAAATTTACTGCTGGATTTGGGTATTCTGGAAAAAAGGACTGGCCTTTATGGATAAAAGGGACGCATATGCCGTGAGCTCCATCTTGGCACACGTCTGATCCGAATACGACTGTAAGCATTCATAAAATTGTTAAGATTGTTTATGATGGATTTTTTTTTCTTTATATAAAGACAACTCCCGTATTAGGGTTAATTCCTGTGTCGCGGGGACTTTACAAACACAAATAACGTAAACAGAACACCCAGATTCAGGACAACAATTTGTGGATTACACAAAGTTGTTGACCCGTGCGGGGATCGAACCCACAACACTCGACAGCGCAGTGAACACTTAAACCACTGCGCCATCCGTGCAGTCATATTGGTACATTCAAAGGAATTTATCAGATTCTTTATCAGTTGGAGCAATCTCAATCTATATAATATCTATATTGTTGTATATAAAAGTGGATGTTGGTGTATACGAGATTGATAAATTCGAACACCGTTTAACCGATTACCATGAAAATGGTACATTTGTTTTCTAGGTTTTTATACTAACAATTTTACTTAAACTCGCCACTAGATGGCATCAAGTCCTATACGTTCAACCGATCGTCATGAAAATTGGTATACACAGATATATGAACACGGAAAATACTTTCCGGTTGCGATCAAATTATAGCGCACGCCTCGGAAGGTTTTCGAGTAGAGAAAACATTCACGCAGGGGGAGCCGCGGACAATAGCCAGTATAATATAAAATAATAGATAAGATTAAGTCAAGTGTAGGTTGAAATATGGTTAGGGTATGATTGTTCTGGTGCGCTATCAATAAGAACCAAAGCCCCTAAAGAGAAATTTGAATAAAAGTATGAGCAGTTAAATTTATCAAAATATACGCACATCCGACGCGCGTGATCTAAAGAGACGCGCGGAGTTCATTTTGACTGGACGATGCGCTTAAACACACCGACTTCTACTTTTATTAAGCGTCTGTTGCTGTGTCTTGAAGGGGATACGAGTTTGGAGCAAGTTTTGAGGCTTGCGTCTGATGTTGGCCCCTGTAATCGCTAATGGCATTCACACAGTAGCGAACCCACGGTTTTATAAGCCTTCAAAATACCTTTTCTGTTGCGAAGAAAATCCTACATAAGACCAAAGCGGATCCGAAGGCGGGGGATGATTGCGGAGCGTGATTTCGACTGACTAAAAACTCCGCGGTGGACTGTATTAACACATGTTCTCCGAGATCACACTAATCTTTCCGGTGCCTCTCTTGAGCACTCCTCAACGTTGGATTCGCTACTCCGACACTCCGACGGGCTCATAACATTTTTTTTTATAATATTATAGATTATAATATTATA
Source organism: Thaumetopoea pityocampa (assembly GCA_017165845.1). NCBI lineage: Eukaryota > Metazoa > Arthropoda > Insecta > Lepidoptera > Notodontidae > Thaumetopoea > Thaumetopoea pityocampa. The sequence continues at coordinate 30,303 of WUAW01012366.1, read as the reverse complement.
GACACTTGAACACTTATTGATTACACCTAACCTAACTAACATTGATTGAACCTAACCTAACCTAACCCATTTGCATCATAACTACTTAAGCAGCCGCGCTGAAACATCAGCGGCGTTCCACTGACGACGGGCGCGTATCACCGCGCGCGGCCGGTCCTATGTGCAGTTGAAGACATCCAAACTGTTCGCGGGGTTTATTAAAACTGCACTGTGTAAAACCATTGATACACAATGTTACATCACAAACATTGCGTTTTAATATTTAGCGAATGTTTTATTCCGCATTCCGTGATAGTAGACGGTCGTAGGCTCGCAGATTATTCCGCGCTCGGTATTAGTAGACAGTCCCGGCTTGCGAAATATTCCGCGCATAGATGCAAATGGGTTAAGTAGTAGACGATATACATATATAAATAAATGCTAATACATTTATATATATAGATAAACATTCGTGGCCGGTACGAATATTCGTGCTCATCACACGTGTGCTCATGGGGTTTAAGCCCGGGACCAATCGCCATAAGTTAGGGTCACTACGATCGGTCCACAGGTATCCCTTCCCGGGGAGGGAGAACATTCCCGAACACCTGTCGAAAGGGTCATCAAAGTTTGATGTTAAAATTGATAAACATCTAAAACCCGCCTTAGTATGGGTCGTTTAACACAACGATCCACTCTGTCGTAGGTCACTACGACACTGTCGTAGAACAACGTCACATCTAGAATATGGCTATTTTACACGAGAGCAGTTTAAAGTTTTGGAGTCGCATATCTCTGCATATTTTTGTATGCTAATTGAAAGTTATTATTAATTAAATGATTTAGGGGGGAAAATAAGCAGAGACATTGCTCTCCTATAAAGTAGCCATTTTGTGTTGTCTGTTGACTTATTAGACTACGACCTGATAGAAACAGACATCGTGAAACGGTGCATTTTAAATCGGCAATATAAATACATACATAACAACATATGCATACGATATAATTATAAACTTAACAACAAAATTTAGTGTTGACCCGTTAACGTTGTTAAAGGCCAGCGCGTGGCGGTATTTCCTGTTTTCCGTCCAAACCGCGTGTTCGCGAAGGTTATCCGGCTGATAAATAGTCGCCAACCATGGGTCGTTCATTAGCATCTTTCCGTTCCACGCGTGATATTATATTTTTTGATAGATACGAACACCTTTGGAACTGGGTCATCATCTGTTTATGTCATTGGTTATTTGCTTGCAACAGATAAAAAAGTATTATTTTTTTAATTTTTATTTGACTAATGATTTGTGTAGTGGCTGTGACCCTGCTTTCTGTGCAAATTGATCCCGTATTCGAATCCTGGTAGACTTATTATAGCTTTATGTGATGAGCACGAATGTTCGTACCAGAGTCATGGATGTATTAGCATTTATCTATATAAGTATATTGTTGTCTAATATCGAAGACACAGGTGATCCTAATTTGCGACTAGATCAATGTTTGTGAAAAAAATATGTCCACAATATTATTATTTAATCTGTACATATAAAAATTAATCGCCGTGCATTAGTGTCGCAAAAACTCGAAAACTGCTCGACCGCTTTGAGTATTTTTTGTTTCGTTCGCCTCAACAGAGGTCGTTTATGGAAAAATAAAATTATAAAAAAAACCCAAAGGAACAGCCGAAAAATCAAAGAAATTGTTTTAGATGGTACCAAGTTCACCGGGTCAGCTAGATTTACAATAACTACGACATTTTTTGAATTGCGTCTAACTTATGTCACCTGGAATAATATAGATTCCAGCGATACTACCTAATTACATCATAAACGGTTCAAGCGTTCAGAAGTTAAGATGGGATTAATAAACTCNTATTTCCTTCTCTTGCACTGATGCATGTTGTGCATTTATCCCTTAGTCGCCTCTTACGACTCCCTGGGAAGTGAGGGGGTGGTGACCATGGTATTCTAAAGCCGTCACCACACGGCCCTCACTGATGATGAAATAAACTCGCACACATTTATATTTATCATCATTTTTAATATCGTCATCAACGCATCTTGTGTCCCGCTGC
>WUAW01012361.1:10190-21017 GCA_017165845.1 Thaumetopoea pityocampa | reverse complement strand
CAAACTTTTTTGTCTTGTAGACCACTTGTAATGTTTTTCACTTTTGGGTAGACCCCCAAAGCGTAGTTAATTTTTTTTTTAATTTATTAATTTTAAATGTGTTTTTGACAGTTGGCATGGACTTTTACGTCATCGTCGATTCTTGGGGGTTGATATAGACCACTTTGAGTATCAACGGTCTAGACCATTAGTTCCCAAAGTGGTCCAGGTGGACCTCCATGGGTCCACGGGAGACTCANTTGGCGTACGCAAATTTCCACAGTTAGATCTAATCTTCACATTTTTTGTCGAGTTTTGGGAATATGGTAGAGATGTAGCTGCAGGGGGTCCACCGGAACCAGGTAAATTTTGAAAGTGGTCTATGAGAAAAAAAAAAGTCTGGGAACCTCTGGTCTAGACAATGGTTCAAAACTATGCAAGAACTCGATAGATGGCGCTGTAGTAGAAATAATATTTGTATACACATTGGGAAGTAAACGCAAATGAATTCATTACGGTATAAGGTAGTATATAATTATACTACGTCTCGCTGTCGCTATAGTTATTTATTTTTGACAAGAATAAGGCATATTCTCCAATTACATACCACTGTTTATGCATCTCGCTGAATACCTATTTACATACATCGATACTATTATAAAATGGTTAAATGTCAAATTCTGTAAATTAAAACATTAAAAAAACTAATCAGATCGGTTAAGGGCTTCTGAAATGAAATGCGTTCATGTTTGTTTGTTTATTTCGTCGACCTTCACGTGAAAACCAACAGTTAGATTTTGGTCAAACTATTACAGTCTTAAATGTATAGTACATTTAAGACTGTAATAGTTTGACCAAAATCTATATATCTATATCCGACTATAATAGTGAAGCATGTTTCATTAAAACCAGTCCAATAGGATTGAAGATACAGCTTGATACCTATTTTAATAGACGCCGTTAAGGTATGAGAGCTCAAGTAAAAGTGGTACTATGGCTTTTTCTATAAATCGATGTTTGTTTCGGGATTTCACATGTAGCGGAAAATGGACATGCTAGTAATGAATAAGTGTACTAGAAGGCGGTAGCTGCACCGCAAACATTTTGTGTACCTTTATTCATTAAGTTATAATCGTTACATTAGCACTTCGCGGTAACACATATAGCAGAAATAGAAAATAATTCAAATTTGTAGTCAAATTTTTAATACAATCGACAATATATAAATATAATAAAATAAAATCGATAACCACCAATCTGCCGAATTTATTCTATGACCAATCGAGATCACCATTGAGTCTCTGTTGGATTACAATAACATCGATTTATGTATATTGCAAGTTGACGTTAGGTAATATTAGAGAGCAATTAAAAATAAAATTATTCCGATTAGTTATTCTATATTTAGTCGATTTGTGCAATATATTAGTTGAGCATGTATAGGCCAGATACGGCATTTTGGTGTGCATTTCTAGAAGTAATAAAAAAGAAATATTATTTTTCTTCGAAAAAAATAAGTATATATAAGTTTCAGTCATAACCAAGAAGCCGAGATTCAGTTTCAGTTACGGCAGAAAATGTAGTTCCGATTGACCATTATATATAACTAGCCTTTGCTCGCGGCTCCGCCCGTGTGAATCTCGGTTTTGCGCTGTATGAGAAATCCCGATACCATCATAGATTTTTATAAAAAGCCTAACAACCACTTTTATTTGATCCCTCGTACCTTAACGGCGATTACTGAAACAGGAATCAAGCTATATCTTCAATTTTACTCTACCGATTTTGATGAAACAAGCCGCAGTATTTAAGTCGAAAAACTAATAGTTTAACCAAAATCTACCGGCTGGTTTTTGCGTGAAGCTCGAAGAAACAAAGAGAGAAACAAACATCGACGGAGTTGTTTTCAGAAGCCCTTAATTAGTCGATCTGAGTATTCCTTTTTTAAAATAACTTTGATTTACGAAATAATATATTTAACAATTTTATAATAGTATAAATAACAGCTCTTTCTCGCGACTTCGCCTGTGTGTACTTTTCGATTTAAAATAAGTTTTCTTTTAACAAATAGAAATTTTCCTGAGCGAAAAAAATATTTGTTTTTAGAATTGACAAGTTTGAAAAAATATTTCTTTCCAACTTGCTAGATAGACATTGTGATAGTTCAGCAATAAATTCGTGAGTGCTGTAGGCTATACCTATAGCACTTACGAATAATGCCTACCAGTGAAAAAAAATATTAGAATTGGATCATTAGTTCCGGGGATTAGCCCCTACATACAAACTTACAAACAAACAAATTTTATCTTTTCATAATATTAATATGGATTTAAAAATGCTTATATAATAAATAAATAAATACAACATATATAATAATTGATAGAGATGATTATAACAAACTGAACATGGAGTTCAAACTTGTGATAAGGGTCAATGGGCCAATTAATCGTTAACCAAAAATTGAAATCACAAGGCCTTGTACTTAGCCGAAACTTGGTTGGCGTCCTACAGGGGGAGTTTTAAATCCAGCAGTAGTTATCTTAGGCGATTTAATGATATTTAGAGACCAATTAGGAAAAAAATATTACGAGTAGTTTTTAGGCTAGACTCGATAGTTTGTAATGCATGTAAATAGAATCAAACGAAAATTATGTTTATTGGATATAACACCTATTCCAAAATATTCATATTTTAGGCAAAGAGTTTCAAATAATTCACGTAAAAGAGCGTAACACATTTTTGCTGTGTAAATCGAACCGTGGGCTATATCTATACTAATATTATAAAGAGATAAAAATTATTTATGTTTGTATGTAGAGAGTAATCTCCGAAACTAATGAACCAATACTAAAAAAAAATAACTGGTAGGGAGCTACATTAATCCTCAGTGCTGTAGGCTATAAATTATATTTATATGATGCATATTAGCCGAGCTATCACAGTGTTTGTGTAGCGAGTCGGAAAGATTCGAAACAAAACCCAAGTTGATATATTGAGCTAATTTGCCTTCACTATCTTTGCAGTACCGAGTGTTGTTTGTCTAGCAGTAGGACGTTTTTATTTCGAAAAAATGATACTTCATGTAAAAATTACGCATGGACTAAGTCGCGAACAAAAGCTATTATAAAATTAAAGAATAAATTTAAAAAAATGCGATTTAATCGGATTCAGACAGTCAAAAGTCAACATACACTGTTTGTCACTAACTAATTCTAAAAGACATGACAATATGTTGCCAAGCTAACTCAACAGGGACTCTTAATTATCGTCATATCAGTCGAGGCACCTCGACTATTGGACAAATATCTCCTGCAATGTCCGTCACATGGAGACAGGTAGCCTTTTACGGTCTTAATTAGGTCGTTAGTCTATTTAGCCGGGGTCATCCCACATTACAATAATATAGTTCTCACGTTCTCTACACAGTAGTTAATTTATCAAAAACTAGAAAATTGATACCCAAAGTGGTCTATATCGACCCCTAGGGGTCAACGATGACGTGCGAGGGGTCCACGCCAACTGTCAAAAAAACATATTTGAAGTTAATAAATTTACAAAAATTTCATATTAACTACGCTTTGGGGGTCTACCCAAAAGTAGAAAACATTACAAGTGGTCTATAAGACAAAACAGTTCGAGAACCTCTGAACTAGAATAATCAAATTAACGGATCGATGTAAATTTTGCTTTGGGTTCGAATACGAATCGGATATTTTCTACTCTTTAAATATATCGCCGTCATCTCGTCCTAGTGGATAAATTATCGTTATGTAAATACATATATAATCCAAGTGTACGCAGTGCTGGGAATAGCTAAACATTCACAGGAACATACTTTAAACGTAACATTTAAAAAGTTAAATTATTTACTCACTAGTAATTTTCTGTTAGATTAAGCGGTTAATTTATAAAAAAAAATGTTTGTATCAAGTATAAAAATTAAGTTATTTTCTACGCCTCAGTGCGACAAAATAAGTCAGCTATGTATATATTGATTACGATAACAGAATTAAAACAAAACAACGATTATTGAATTCTGTTCCTTAAATGTTTACGCAATTTTGTTTTGTATTCTGAATGAATCAAACAAAATTTATCAAATAAATATTTAATTTATATGACGAACAATGTGTTCACGCGAATATCCATTACGATACGATACATTTCTTACCTAACCTCTGATAACACTCCTCTTATAGTGATTATAACTTTGTAAAATTAGCTTAAAATATTCATAAATGTCTCGTACATTGTCCTTTTTCTTAACACACAAATCTAGTTTTGATAAACTGTTAATATCACATAATCACACAGCAAAGCCGTACTAAATACACCAGGTAGTACGTATACAACCTCTCACAAAATACCCCACCCTCGCGTAAATCCCACCAAACCAAAATGTCACTTTACCACAGTCAAATTATAGAATTATGTACCTTTCTAAAATGGTCGGTTATAACAGGCTAGTAGGGATGTATCAAAGGGGCTTCATTATGCAATATCGGGCTCACAAGTTGTATATAAGCTTGTTGGGTGTATCGAGTAAGTAGAAAGTAAGCCAGTCTCGACAGGCCAAGTGTGATATAGTAAATCAGTCCAGCTAACCTAAGCAAGATGTACGCGAAACTCGCTGTGAGTTAAACAATTATTTAAAAAATTTTTTTTTTATTCATTTTGCATTTCAAACTAGTCAACATCTTCGATCGAGTGTTACTATGTGATTATCGGTTTTAATCGATCCTAAAGACGCGTAGGTTTTGTGTTCCAGTTATAGTGTTAACAGTAATTATATTTGTAGTGATACCAAATATATGTTCGCGGACGCATATACACTATGCTGATCGAACTGTGCGCTCAAGTCTGTCTCCAATTGAACGAGTCGGCGCACAGAATGCCGCGAACTGTAGGATTTGTGCGCTTATGTGATTCGAATTATCGATCTATTTAACATAATATTGGGCGCTAATTGCTTGTATTTCGCAAGCTATTAGTGTCCAACACTATATTAAGACCATCCGAAACCTCATAGTTAAATTTATTATATTACATGATAAATGCGAGAATTAAAATATATTATTTGAATGTTTATATGTTTTGGTCTTTGCTTTTTGTTATATAACACCGAAGCGGCGAATCCGATTTGGATACAATTTGATATTTTGTTATGATCTGATATGAATTATAGCAAATATTTTATTGCCAACCCGCATTAGATCAGCGTAATGGACTATAGTCTACCCTCAGAACGAAAGAGCGTGAGGGTAGACTGGTATGCTGATGTGAGACCTAATGATCATTTTTTTCTGTTGAAGTAAGGTTAAACCCGCGAGCATCTACTAGCGAGACTTTAATAAAAATCGACTTTGGTTTGTTTGAAGCTATTTCCCTTTATTCAATTTAATTAGGACTTAATCGCTGGTTGATGACGCCATGGATGCGATCAGAATTTTAACTTCAAATAAACCCACCGCATCTAACTTTGGTAATTAAACCTCAAAACTGATATCTTATTATCAAAGTTAGATACAGTGGTTTTATATTTCACTGGTCACTCAATCAAACGATCAAAGCGTGAAACAGAATCCAAACCACTGGAATTATAATCGTCTATTGTGTTAAATAGTAGATATATATACACAGATATATTGGTGTCAAGTTTATCTATTCAAACAGAATAGTAATGTTTAATAGTATAACTATGTTGTAATCTCATCAATGATGAAAATATAGTTAAAAAAGTTAAAAAATATCAAGTAAAAAAATTGGTAATTTACCAAAAATAGAACTGGTATTACCGTCATCATTATCATATCAATCTGCAAAGTTTCAAATATATACGAATATTAAAAGTGACTGAAACCTGAAATATTTGATATTCATCCCCAAAAAGTTATTTTTTTTATTTTACGTTCATCTAATAAAAAACGCGTTAAACGGGCTTCTCTGGACAGGCGGATATTTAAAATAAAAGCGCCCAAAATTCTTTTGCCCGGTACTAACTAAATATTTTTCGGATTTGCGAGTCGAAAATTCTCCATCAGAGTTAGTACAGAGAATTCGCCACCATTTCATTATACGTAAATATTATATAACATTTAATGTTTCTATTTTATTTACGGGCATTTGTTACTTAAAGTTTAAATTTTATATCTTTGTATGACTAACAAAGTGAGTGAAATTAGGATTCCCAAAGACAAGGTCGAATTTATATTATGCTTTTATAAGTTAAAATTTTAGTCTAATTGTTCTAAAATATGTAAATAATTAGATGCCCGGATAAAATAAAACCTACTCGTACCTACATATTTAAGAGTTTGTGTCCGCCAAGATAATACAAGGACAATATACAATTAAATTTGTTTACATGTTTAATAACGTGCTAGGGTCACACACATACATACATGAAATTGTACGTTGAGATTATAAATGGACATGATGTTGCTAATAAGCTGAGATGGGCTCTTTTTGGATAGACGCGTAATAAAATAATTGCGATTTTAATCCAGTCAGCTCTGCATATTTTCATTTTGTATATTTTATTTGCTTTCTTCTTTTGTTAATTCTATAATAATTGCATTTTCTTTCTTTCTTCCTCTCTCTCTTTCTTTCTTTCTTAGATACTCGTGAAATCAAATTATTGCGTGCGCTTTAACTTTTGCGTCAGTACTTTTTTCTTTTTTGATATTTCATTCAACTGATTTTGTTGTAGCTCGTCTCTCTCGTGGTGGCCGCTGTTGTGGCAACACCGACTCCTGGGGGTCACTCCGTGCAGTAAGTATCATTTTTATACGTGCGGAGACTAACAGGAAACCTACTGGCTCGGGCCCTTGGGTATATCTCTATTGAAAACATACAAAGTGAACAAAAATCTCAGAATATACTTCAAGGATTTCATTTTATAGATATGTATAATTTTATAATACAGATTCTATAAAAAAAAAACAACTCCGAATAGGAAGGCGTACTCTGGATCGCCTCCGAACAGAGTGGACCGGTGACACGAGTAGGGTCGCTGCACAGTGTGGCGATTATTAGACCAGGCCTATGTTTAGTAGTGGACTTCTGTGATCTGATATGATGCTGATGATGAGAGGTCAGACAGTAATATATGTTATCTCATCTGTTAGGTTTTTGGGATTTCTACGTAAAAAATCGAAAAATTATAAAATTAGTGGCAACATTTAAATTGTAAGCCCGTTACCCTACTTGGACAGCTCTTTTGTAAGACCGGGAAGTGGATGCGAACGATGCCGAGCGCTGATGTCGGTGATGGTAAGGTTACATAATTCCATTGCCGTAAGCGCAACTTGACGTCAAAATAATTACAAGTTAACAAATTCACCACCTGTCACTCGGATCCGAGTGGGACGGTGCCGTTACAAAGGTACCGCGCACTCGTATTCAAGCTACTAAATTAAACAAAAAAATATTTTTGTTCCCGATATTTGATATTAGTCAAACAAATTTGTAGTATGTTATAAACGGTCTAATTTCATTACAAGAGGATTAATACGTTGCGTTTTGAATTATGTAAATATCATTTTTGGTTTGGTTTTTATAAGCTTTTCCCCAAACCCTAGTAAATTGGTCGGATTCGTCCGGTTATATTCGTATAGGGACATTCTTTTCGCCCGGAAGTGAATATGTTAAGGCATTCACGATTAGCAGGATAACGTTACTGCCTATATTACTCTTGTGTCTGCTTCATCCGGTACTTTGAAACGCAGGGGTTTAGATGGAAAAGCTGTAACGATTAATTGAATACGTCTAGTGGAATTCTGGCCCAGACGAGACAGATAGTTTCATGCGCTATCTGAAACACGAAGGCGGTGAGATCCGAACGAGATGCTAAAGCGAAGGTTAATTTATAACGGACAGCGGTAATCACTGATCCATAAATCGATCCAAACGTTGACTGGTTAAAATATGACCTCCTATAAATCAATCCGCCAACGTTCCGTCTTCTTCCCAGTTAGCGTCTTCAATCTTGAAGGTCGTGTTCAGCTGAAATACCATTTTTGACTGCACGATGCACTATGCCCTTCCATGTACTCCTACCCTCGGTGGTCTTTACAGCTTCAGGTATTGGTAGGACAGTGAGTGTCTTCACTAGGTCTGACCAAAGGGTGGGTGAGCGACCTCGTGGTCTTTTTCCATCTATCTGACCCACTACCATTAGCTTCTCCAGGTTGTTAGGATTTCTACGAGCAACGTGTCCGAAATAATTGAGTATACGTCGGAAAGAGACAGAGGAAAGCCTTTTGGTTATTTCCAGTTCCTTGAGGGCGCGTTCCGTAATCAGTGTTCTGTAATGTTATATATATATATAAATAACGTTTATTTGTTTGTTCCGTATACGTTCCTATACCATTCCTTCAAGTGCTATGATACTTTGATAAGTAGTTTTCGAGTTGGTAAAAATCCACGCGGGCAGAGCAGCGAGACACAGTTAGTAAAAAATAAAAATAAATGATTATATAATTCAACTGAGATACGATAGAACTCAAGTTCATTATCAAAGCAATAAAATGAATGCGATTAGTTTATTTTTTATCTATGGAACTCATTCTGTGCAACGGCAAATAATAAAAATAGTCCGAAAGCGGTTACTATTCGCTGATGTAATGAAGGTCATAACGTAATTGCGTTTAGAATAGCAGCTCACAACTAGCAGTTAACAAATCAACATAACACACGGGCCGTGAACCGTTTAATTATATACGGCGCACGGTTTAATTTACACAAAATATAAGACTTTTGTTTTTTATTTTTAATTTTTGAAACGTTTTATTGTTTAAAATTATGATTTATTATTTTTTGTTAAAAATCTTAATTATGTTATAACATATAATTTTGTTTACAAAAAAGCATGCTTTTTTTTCTTAAAAACTTTAATTAGCGCTATTATTAATTTGAAATCAGTTGTGATATGAGTAAATATAATTTTTAGTTAATGACAGCAATCGTAATATGATATGTTTACCATCACAATAAGTCTAATCAAAATTTATTCGTTTTAAATATGGCAAACAACTATGAAAATTGTATAGTTGTATGGTGCAGTCGGGCTTTAGTATACATAATATTAGATATAAATTTCAATATTTTACAAAATATATTTCTAACTGTACGCGTAATACGAAACCTAGATTTCGATGACCGATTACATTTTTTTTATCGATTGCCTTTGAAATTCTTCTTTAATCGATCCGATCGGTGGGTTAAGCAATGTTTAACACGGCCGGGCGTTGGATAGGTTACACACTAATGTTTATATACGTGAAGTATATAGTTGTAATGGACGGATGCTCAAACTGTGGGTACCAGATAGTGCCTTCATAAGTCTCTTTTGCGTGCTCTTTTTTCCACGTAAAGCGTCATTAAATTATTTTTTGTTTTTCAAATAAATTTTATTGTATTTAAATTATTTTATTTTCTGTTTTATACCACAAAGAAAATATATTCTACAACTATATAATTAAATCAGTGTTTGAGATTAAACATGCTAGTTTAGATGAATAAACGATAGAAAAATTTGTCTTTTTATAAAATAGTTTAAAAGAAAATCATACACCAATGTTCATAATGGTAGTAATTTTGCTGTAACTAAATTTAGGCTCTCCCTATCTTTTTCTAATGCCAAACGCCAAAACGAGATAACAATAAATGTTGGCGCTGTTAGTTTCATTTAAACAGGTCAAAATTAAGTTAGACGTAACCTCGGAACATGCCGATTAAAGATACGCTAAAACGCAACATTTTTGTACCTTTTGACAGAAATGTAGATTGGTACTCGCTAAAAATGTTTGCTGTCTCGTTTTGGTGTTTAGCATTAGAAAAAGTAGGAAGATAGGCTCTCCCTAACCTTTTCTTTAATTTAGTACACTAATATCGATTACAGATTACAAGTCAATTTAAAGTTCCGATCAAAACAAAAATGCGATATTTTTGTATTGAAATTGTCATTCGCAGTTTGGCATCTATTGTCACCGGTCGCTTATAGAGATTGCTTATTTCACTCTATCCCAGGACTGATTCTGATTCTATCTGAAGGTTCGATGATTTTCATCATCGCTGGGTTTGTACGGATTATCGGATCATTCCACACAACATATTTCCTCACTTCAGGTAATGCTAGATTAAGGACATATTAGTCTCTGTTCTAGTGTTCATCAAGCACGTATATAGTAATCTCGCTGTTATTGTGAAGTCTATGTTTATACATTTAAAATTTTCAGCGGTGTAAAACAAAATTATCGTCATCATTATATCAGTCCACAGACGTCCACTGCTGGACATAGGCCTCCTCTAATAAATGCCACATTGAGCGGCTATGGGACGCCTGCATCCACCTATTGCCCGCGACATTCACCAGGACATTGGTCCACCTAGTCGGGAGTCAACTTGCATTATGCTTCCGATTCGGGATCGCCACTCCAGTACTTCAGGACCCTAACGTCCATCGGTTCTGCGAGCTATGTGCCTCGCCCATTGCCACTTCAGCTTTGCAATCCATTGAGATACGTCGACGACTCTAGTTATACCGCGGATTATCTGATTGCTGATTTTATATCGCAGAGAAATTCATAACAGCAGACTCTCAAAGTTCATTGTGTCTTTTTTTGCAGTTACATAATTATGTTTTGACTCGGAATATTATTGACCGATATTAATGTGCCGTACATTCACAACTGAAGTAAGCTCGCGGGTACACTTGAGTCAGCTGACTTGACGACTATTGCGTAACAATGGTCACTTGTTAGACATCGTACACAATATCGGCAAAGAACGGGAAATACAAGTTTATGTTTTGCTCCGGTGACTTAATTTTCATTTCTAACACATTCA
>WUAW01012348.1:2959-15956 GCA_017165845.1 Thaumetopoea pityocampa | reverse complement strand
ATCATAGCAGGTGGAAGGAAGTGGTCTCTGCCTACCCCAATGGGAAAGAGGCGTGACTGTATGTATGTAGTGTGTACTATGATCTCTGCCTACCCTTATGGGATATCGGCGTGAGTGTATGTATGTATGTATCTTTATTCATTGTTTCTTTGATTTTTATACCCTCTTCACCAGGTCTTTGAAATCGACAGCTAGACAAGAACTTTCTTCTTGAAAAAGAGGGATTGCCATAATCTCGACGCTTGGCAGGCCTCTTGGAGATCGCAGTAGATTTTGATTAAATAATAGGATTATGCTGCTGCCTATTATCATGGTATATGGAAGACGTGGAGCGACGGTAATATTGTGGCGGCACTAAACAGGTTTTTTTTATATAATTCGTTAACTTATGAAGTAGAAGAATAGTTTTTTATTCTGTGGTACTTACATTATACAGGAAAATATATTTCATTGCCCGATAAAATAAAAAAAAACTTGTATTAAGAATCAAATATCAGTAGTGGGGTGTATGAAATAAATAAAATTGGTGAGGAGTGCAGAACGGTTTCTATATTAAATCGTTAGTATCGTCACAAGTGACTCACGGTGGATATTTCCTTGAAATTTAATAAAATTCGGTATCGTGCAAAGACATTCTTATAAATATTTGCGGCGCGTATCATTTTGACTAGTGTGGAAAACTTTAGATCTAATTATTTGCTGCAGTAATTAACAGTTAAAAATTTGTCATTAATACCTGTTAGTGGCGCGCCTTGGGGGAGGCCGACGACTAACGGTGGGCTGCCACAGACTGGTGGTGATCATGATAATGATGATGACCTATTACTGCCTCTTCACGAGAGTCGTTACATATCACCAGTCTATCACTCCTCGACACAGGTAAACTTTCAAATAGTCCTACTTGATTTTTTTTGGGTGATGTTTACCAACCCGCTCTAGGCCTGCGTGGTAGACTACGGCGGAATGCCTCTCCTGATTACGGGAGGTCCGTCCCCTTGTGGTGGGACGACTGTGGACTGGGAATGACGATGATGCCTCCTAAATAACTTAACTGACATATATTACAAAGTATAATTTGTGTTGTGTCGTGTGTATATGTCCTTGTATTGCTGTATAATATCAGTGCTCTTGTCATGGATGTTGCGAGGACCAGCTAAAGCATTAATACCCAAAGTGGTCTGGGTTGACAATGACCTGCAAGGGCCATGCCAGTTGTCGAAAACCCATTTGAAGTTAATAAATTTACAACAATGTTAGAATACGCTTTGGGGGTCTATCCAAATGTGAAAATCATTGCAAGTGGTCTACAAGGCAAAAAAGTTTGGGGACCTCTGAGCTAAAGGATACAAGAGAATAATTTGCAGCAGGGTTATCCTACGGTTCAATTAACATCTACCGCGACCTCCAAAGTGTATACCAAGCGTGCAGATTACCAAATCCCTCCTGTTTATGGAGAAGGCTCAGATCCACGAGTTTGATGATGACGTTGATAATTAATGTCAATTTTCTAATTCAAGTGTGATTTCTGTGTGTAAATTGTCATTTTCTAATCATTTACCATCAACTAGTTTGTTAAAGGCTATTAAAAATTAATTTTCTAAATGACTGAATTGCAAATCTCTCTACCTAAACTTATTAACAACTAAATATAGTCGCAATAATTTATGATCCATTTGTTTTATAGGATAAAAATAAATATATACAAACAAATGTAATTAAATGCTATCAAAAAGAAACTCGAAAACTTGATTACCTTTATTATATACCAAAAAAAACACAAACAATAATGTCTAACATACAATAAATGAATGATAAGCCATCATCGGGATAAATGATACAACAGTTATCACAATACAGTTAAATGTAGATCACAACATTAATGAAACGTACATCGTATGGGACGATGTTACAAGCCGATATGTACATGTGGCAGATGACGTCACTCTTCTTTCTTCTGTACATTCAGTAGTAGTACATTTTGTATGTCGGTACGCTAAACACATAGTCCAAAGATGGACCTCTCGTTTGGAAGAAATGATTCTCGTAACAATAAGCACGGCCTCTGTACCTGCATCAATAAGTTTTACTTAGAGTGCGAGCGATTAGTGTAAACAATGTTGTGAAATGAATGAAAGTATTAGTGACTCTTATTAATAGCTAGTTGGCTCCTAATAATTTGGTGATGATAATGGTGTTGGTGATGATTCATCACCTACAATATCTACCTCACTGCCAAATTTTTAAACAATCGGCTCAGCGGTTGAAACGTGAAAAGATAACAAATACACAGGAGCAGATAGACATACAGATAGAAAGACAAACGTCCTTCACTGTTATTATATTATTGTCGATATTGATTCAAATTAATTTGTTCTAAACTTTTATATTAATTATTAATTATAGTAATTAATTAAAATGTAGTTTAAAGGTTTGAGCGTAGACTTCTGACTCGAATGGGAATTATAATTTGCTAAATATTTTATATTAGCGGTACTAAAGGGTTCATTAGCATACGAAATATATTTATTGACATGACGTGAGCGGTAGAATAGAATAATTTATGTGTTCTTTCTAATAAAATGTTGTGAAGCAAGAAGTTCACTACAGGTGTGGCAGCAGTAATTCTCTGTCAGTATTTATTCGTCCAGAGACTGCTATCAATATGATGTCTGAAAAGCGCGATAACTTATGGAAATATGACTTCACTTTTCTGCTTAGCAAAATCGCCAAAAACTATTTATACTGGCATTCTATAAGCATCTAAGTCTTCTATATAGAAGATATTATATAAGGATGAATTTTTTGAATTTGACAGAATTTTATCTCGCTTTGCCTAATTATAAGGCAAATTAAAATGGAACCATTGCTAATTAACGGATATCAAGTTATAATATTATAAACACAGCACGCGTCTCCTGTCACGTACACCGGAAGAAAATAAACAGAAAGGTGATTCATAATACTGATTAACGACCAGAAAAATGTGTGAAATGAAAAACGACAAATGATTAAACTAAGATATATTATAGCCGGTGGTTATATTGCGCAAACGCTCGGTGCAACGAACCCGAATCTAAAATTATAGCAGTATCGAAGTCACAAGAGGAATGCTGGACGCATCAAAACCATTAAAATGCATTCTTGACATTTTACGCCCCATTCGCAACCTAATTCTACTTGTGAATACGATACGGCCGCTTCGCTCTGTTAGTTTTGGCATTTTATATGAGTTTGTGCGAGTATTGGGTTTATTATTCACAGGTGTCAATTATTTGCAAAAATTAGTATTATCGTCGAATTTAAAAAATGGTGCAATTTTACAGCGTCTAGAGTAAGTGAGATAAACAAACGTTATTGAAGAATCAAAATAATTAAAAAAATTATTAAAATATTCATATTAAATATCATTGTTAACTCACTCTAAAAGTTTTAAAATGTAAATACAAATTAAATCAAATCTTTGAAATACGTAATTAGAGCTTTTTGTGTCCCTTATAAATAGGTTAAAACTATTTATTCAGATATCTCACAGTATATTATTCTGGTAACCGAGTTTAAAGCTTAAATAATGATCAGTTTCACATCGCGCGCATGTCGGTACAGTTTATTTACGAAATACATCAATGAGGGCACAGTTGTGCAAAGCTCATGCCAATAATAAATGTGTACTCACTTCGATCCGAGGGCTGTCTTCGTATCGAGAACCTCAACAATATCACCGGCTTTAAGAGATACTTCGTCATCGGCTGCAGCCATATAATCAGCAGACGCTACCACCACGTCTTCCACCTGAAACAAGAACAAATAAGATTTTTAATAAAGTCCTAAATTTAAGTTTTTACATATTTGGTAACACAATAAAAATACCTTAGGAGGACTTCTGCTACAACTAGACCGAGATCTGGAGCTAGACAAGGAATGTGATGAGTATCGTTTATAGCTTGGCGTTGTGTCATAGTTTCGACTCCTGGTGTTTTCTCTGTCTAGCATTGCTCCACTGTATCTGCGAGCCCAGCCGCCTAATTTAGTTATTTGGCTATTACTAATATTACAATATCCATTATATGATTGTAACTCATCGTCGTTATCTTCAACTACCGGACAACTGTACATTGAGAAACGATGTGCTATGGGTTGACTTAGATTCAGAGCCGAAAATACATGAAGAGGCTCAAAATGCCGAATACCATTTTCATCTAGAACTGTATATGCGACTTCTCCTGTTAACACAGAGCGACTGGCTTCACGAGGAACGACGGCTTGCAATCCTTTCTTCATGATAAGTAAAGCTCCTTTTTGTTTTCTCCTTTGGAACAAAAACTCTTCCATTGCAAGGCTATTTTCTGGATCCAGTAGATTTGATGGGACGTCATCAGAAGTCATTAACGGAGTTTCTTCAGGTACAATCATTAACGCTGCACTTTCTCGAACTAAATCCCTAAGATTAGGATCCGTTCGAGCCAGTTCAGGATTAGACTCTAATTTTTTCAATGCTGAATGCAAGCTTGATGTTTTCCCGTCTAGCTTCTTCATAACAATTAATCTTTTTAAAATATTTAAAGTCATGATATCAGATTCTAATTTGTTAACATTTTCTTCATTTAAAAATGACATCAAGTTAGAAGCTACATCTTTTATTCCAAGAATTTTGGCTAGCCCAACTGATTGCAATACCAATTCTCTAAGATTTTCTTTATCGCTATGTTGAAGTAGAGTTTCCAATTCTTTTTTGCTTGCTTCTTGGACGGCATTCACAACAGCTTTTTGCAAAGTTTCTGTTACATCGTGATCGGTTTTAATAAAAGAAATTGATTTTGAAATACTGCCAAATACTTGTTGAAGGAGACTAGAATCAGTTTTCGAAATATTTTTGAATGCCTGTCCTAATATTTCATTTTCTGAACTCAAAAATTCTCCGAATTTTTCTATAATGTCTTCTTGGGTAAGGGAATGTTTATGAAGGCTGCTATTGACAGCAATTTTGATTAGTTCAACTTTTGATTGCGTAGAGTTTTCTAGGATTTCTTCACAAAGAATTTCTTTGTGTTCTTCTTTTTGAAGAATACTAAACATAGCAGATACAAAATCTTCATCAATTGCCTTTCCTAATATTGTATCGATAGATTTCAGAATCATTTGATATTTTTCTTTGCTATTATTGTTATTCACTTCTTCAAATTGTTCAGCTGTGACTAAAGCCGCCAAAACTGCCGCAGCAATGGAATTCTTAACATGTTGTTGATGTGCTGTTTGTCCATTTTCACCAGTATAGCCAATGTGTTCTTTAACGTCTATTCGTTTCTTGTTAGTTTTTCCTTTTTTACTTTCATTTGTGATTTTACCTTCTGTGCGGTTTTCTTGTATTTCCATTTTTAAATGAGCACTCATTTCAATTATTGATGTTATAACATCCATCAATTGATTCGCTACTTCATCTTTTAAGCCGAAATCCGTTACAAAATCTTTTAATGCTTTAGCATTTTTAGTTTGGTTTAGAACAACACTGATAGTTGGCAGTTCAGCAGGTACTTGCCTACCTATAGACATACCAGCTTCAGATAATTGACGTAGCATATTAGTATCGATAGTTAACTCTCCTTTTGTTGAAGTGGTGTCATTGGGGTTCGTTTTTACTTTTAATAACTTAAGTTCTTCTGGTGTAACAACAAAACTTTGAACAGAAAATTCAAAGCCCTCCTCACCTTCAGTTAAATCGGGAGCAACAAATTTCAAACCTTCTGGAGTCTGAACTATTTGTCCAGGAACAAAGGTTACACCATTATCGTCTGTTTCGATGACTCGACCAGGTACAAATCTTGGACCTTCTTCAGTATCAACTACTTGACCGGGAACAAATCTTGAGCCTTCTTCTTCTGTAGATATAACTTGACCAGGTATAAAAGTTGGTCCAGCTTTGGTTTCAATAATTTGGCCTGGCACAAAACGTGGCCCATCAATAGTATGAATCGTTTGACCGGGGACAAACTTAGGTCCTGATTTTGTATTCACTACTTGTCCAGGAACAAATTTAGGCCCATCAGCTGTATCTACGACTTGTCCTGGAACAAACTGTTCTCCGTTTTCAGTGAAAACTATTTGACCTGGTACAAATATACCTTCGACCATCATACCAGGAACAAAACGAGATTCATTCATTTCATTCTTAACCAGTCTTCCTGGAACTACTTTGCCTTCTAATTTAGGTACCCTTGAACCAGGATAAAATTCAATACCTTTTGCCGTCTGTATCATATGTCCAAATACATACAATGCTTCTTCCGTTAAGGAAGTGGTTTTTATATCAATTGGTAACCCCACTGGAACTCCTTCACTAAATGCTATGTCTTCAATAGACTTAGCAACAGAAAACTCAACATGGCCGTTAGCTTGAACTATTGTTTTTCCAGGCATAAACTTTTCCCCACAATCGGTATCTACTATTTGTCCTTCAATGAACTTCGGTCCGTCAATGGTCTCAACTGTAGTGCCCGGAACAAATATTAAGCTATCGTCACTATTTGTTTTTGTAATACCAGGTATGAAGCATGTTTCACCATCTATTGCTACTGTTTGTCCAGGGACGAATTTAAGTCCATTGGGTGTGGCTATTGTAGCCCCAGGTACAAAATGCACATCGTCATCTTGATGTATAACCTGACCTGGCACAAACTGCCATTCATTATTAATTTTTGCATTCTGACCTGGAATGAATATGTTATTATCATTTTCCTCGATTATTGTTTGACCAGGAATGAATTGTACACCATCAGGAGTCAATATTGTTTGGCCAGGAACAAATACATCTTCGGACCCGGTATTAATTAATTTTCCGGGCACGAACTTGAGACCTTCCTCAGATAGTACAGTTTGGCCTTCAGCAAAACGGAATGATTCATCTTTATTTTTAATTGTTTGTCCACAAACAAATTCTTTTCCTGTTGATGTTTGCAGCACTTGTCCAGCAAGAAAGAAAGGTTCATTTGTATTTTCATTAGTCACAATATGTCCAGGTATTAACCCAGGACCAGCAGGAGTATTTACACTTAAGCCGGGAACAAAAATAGGTCCCTCAGGAGTTACAACCGTTTGACCGGGGACAAAAATAGGTCCTTGAGGCGTATTTACAAGTTGACCAGGAATAAACTTTTTAGCTTTATTAATGTCTAAAGTCAGACCAGTTATTTTTGATATTTTTTCTCGTTTTCCTTGTTTAATATTTTTTATCACTTGGGGCAAAATATCAATTGAAGGAAGCATATCAATTTTCTCAGTATTGATCAATTTTTCGATGACTTCAGAAGTATCATTTAGGTGTTCCTTTGATATTTTATTAACAGCATCTAAAACGGTCTCAGCTGGACGAGTTTTTATAGGTTTTAAAGGGTTAACACAAGGAACAATCTCTAAAGGTATCGAAACTTCACTGATATTCTGATCGAGTTCATATATTTCCGCTTCACAGTGATATGGCATAATTTTTACTGGCGTAGGTAATTTATTTACTTTAGGAACAAAGTGATTTTCCGTGATTTCTCTTTCAAAAGTTTCGCTATCCCATGATTCAATAATAGGATGCATCTGGTCTTTCCAATCTCCATTACACATAATAATGCTAGATTTAGAACGCATATGATGAGCATCAAAATTATTATATGTAAAACTCTGAGTATCATGTTTTATTTCTAATTTTGCTTTTTTAGATTTTCTCTCAACTCGATGTTTTTCTTCTTCCAATTCCTGTACTTCAGCCAATCTCTCTTTATTTTCAAATATTTTCTTCATAGAAGAAAGTCCACTTGTTCGTTTTCTTTTTTTCTTTCTATCCTCCATTTCTTCAATCTCCCTCTGTTTCAAGACTTCAGCATTCGGTCCCTCGCCTTCAAACATCTCTATATCTTCAGTAAAATCTTTAAAGTCCATGGAGACACTTCGACCATGTTTTGTTTTAATCAACACTGTATCCGAGTCCTTAGCCAACATGACATCTCTGACGTCACCATCTCGCACTGCTGCTTCCATTTGGGCAGAAAATACCAAACTATATTTCCTTTCATCCACGGTGTATACATAACGTTTCTCGTCGACCACTTGTTTGCCTAATAACATTTCTATTAAGATTTTTTGAGCTTCCGTGGAACCGTCCAGCACTGGAATTATATACCTGTAGTCAGGTAAAATGTCGTGTTTTCTGTTTCCATAATTAATCTCAGGTGAGTAGTGATGCGGGCCAAGCTCACCAGATACGTTTGTTATTTTACATTTTGCCTTTGAGGAGCGGGCGGTTAGTAGGACTGGAATGTAGTGGTGCGAAGGCAGCCCGTAAGACTTGCCGGTGATCCTGCAGCAGCGCTTTGCATCCGCTGGTGAAATCGGCGCGAGAAGTGGAAAATAATTGGGTTTTGGCAGCCCTCTGCTGCGGCCTGTGATTCTACAGAACGACATCTTGTTTGATTTCAAGCGTTCATATTTGTTTACACAATATTAGGATACTTAGTTTATTTTTGTTTGATAATCGCGATCTATACAACGATTGGTTTCGCGTGCGCAGTGTGCGCGTGTGCTCCGAGCGACGTTAACAGCGCGACTGGTGGCGGGACGCGTTGCGGCCAAGCCGCAGGCGCCCGTGCACGGATTCGCACCTTCCACTCAGACGGTGTGCCGTATATTTGTTCCGGTTACAGGTTATTTATAAACAACAGAAAGATGAATTTATTCTTTGCGCCAAACTATATGACACCATTAAAAGCTGAAAACAGTGAAATGGCAATTTTTACAGTACTATACTAGTTATTTTAAAAAGCACGTAATTTATTTACTTTGGTTAACTGTAAATTATTTGCCTAGGTATAAACTATTGACCAACTTTGAGCGAATAGATACGTAAACATTCCCTCTTAATGGGTATCGCAGTACAATTTGTGTGTAAAACCGTGTACTGCACTAAGGTATACGAACATTTTGGGCCGAACTCGAGTAGTGTATACGTGAACATACCTATGTCGAACAGTTAGTGCTTTTATTGAGGGCAATTTAATTATTTAACAATTTTACTTAATTCTTCCACATAGACAAATATTCTGATGTACATTTCACCTTAAAAGTTAGTTGCAATCACATTAAAATTATCGATATTATTATAATAATAATAATATCGATAATTTTAATGTGATTGCAACTATATTAATAAATAAATCTTAAGAAATTGAAGGAGTGATAGTGATTTTGAAAGGAGAGCGATTGCGAGAAATAAAGAGCATGCACCCAGTAGGTTCGTTTGGCTATCCACAAAGGTGTATTGGTACCTACACTTATGTACGGCAATGAATCGTGGGTAGGGCAAAAGAAGAATGAAAGTCGCGTGAATGCGGTAGAAATGCCTTCCCTACGGAGTACNTTTTGAAAGGAGAGCGATTGCGAGAAATAAAGAGCATGCACCCAGTAGGTTCGTTTGGCTATCCACAAAGGGGTATTGGTACCTACACTTATGTACGGCAATGAATCGTGGGTAGGGCAAAAGAAGAATGAAAGTCGCGTGAATGCGGTAGAAATGCCTTCCCTACGGAGTAACTGTAGAATTATCCTAACGGATTGGTTGAGTAACAATGTGACAAATAATCAATGTACGTTGATGATTAATGATGTGATGATAAGGATCGAGAAAAGAATGCTCCAATGGTTTGGTCATTTAGACATTTAGAAGAATGATATGGACCTCTTTTAATACAAATTATTT
Source organism: Thaumetopoea pityocampa (assembly GCA_017165845.1). NCBI lineage: Eukaryota > Metazoa > Arthropoda > Insecta > Lepidoptera > Notodontidae > Thaumetopoea > Thaumetopoea pityocampa. The sequence continues at coordinate 6,223 of WUAW01012348.1, read as the reverse complement.
CATAAACTTCTTAAAAATAATACTTCACTGTCATATGTGTCAATCAAATAACTATATTGTAATTTTTGCTAATTAAACCTTTTATTGCAAAGGTTTTCCCATTACAATTTAAAAACTCTACTGCGTGTATTATGGCAAAGAGGATGAATAAGATTCGAATGACGAAATGAATACATTGCGCAAACGTGAGCGGAAGTATCGAAAAAGGACATCCAGGGAAGAATTTGTGAATTGTACAGTAGGCTAGCGCAGGCCACTGTTGTCGAACAACTATTAGATAAATCTCCTTATAAGTAATTGTAAGTTGGCTGCGGTGAATAAGACCCTCGTCCAAATACAAGCCGAGACGGGGCCTTCTCGGACAGGCGCCTGATAGAGTAACTAGCCCCCCTAGCCAACTTGACTTTCTACAATCGTTAACGCCAATAGAAACGAAAAAATGTATTGGAATGACATTTCTATTGCCAAGTCACCCGTGACTTTCTCTTTTTCTTTCTCTCGCCTTCCTATCTTTCCAGGCCGAGTGTTAAATGGATTAGCTATCATCCCGAATTCATATTCGGGATATATAGGAATCCCCACTACAAGGGCACGGATCTCCCCTGATCACGAGGGGTAAACCCTCTAAAGGCCATAGTCTACCACGTTGGCTTAGTACAGATTGATAGACTTCNCTTCCTATCTTTCCAGGCCGAGTGTTAAATGGATTAGCTATCATCCCGAATTCATATTCGGGATATATAGGGATCCCCACTACAAGGGCACGGATCTCCCCTGATCACGAGGGGTAAACCCTCTAAAGGCCATAGTCTACCACGTTGGCTTAGTACAGATTGATAGACTTCACACACCCATGCGGGCATGCAGGTTTCCTCACGAAGTTTTCCTTCTCCGTTGAGTAAATTGGTGTCTACAATGTAGACCGTACATGAATTAGAAATAATTCAGTGGTACAGGACCGGGAACGAACTCACGATCTTTTGATAGCAAGCCGTATTTGGCACCATTAGACCACCAATGTACTTGGGCATTTCAACATGCAATTTAAAACATGTAAGGCATCGTGATTCGTCACCCGACACGTCTCATTTCCCACGGAGGCGAAAAGTGGGCTACGGATAGCCACTTTGCTTCTAGCAAATGGATAAGAATGGTCTCTGCCTACCCCAGTTCTTCGGTATTATAGTGGTCGGTATCCCTGCCTGTCACGCGGGAGACCGGGATTCGATTCCCCGTCGGAGAGCCAGGAAAAAGGCGAGACTGTATGTATGTATGTATGTCAGTTAAAAAGCTAATACAGAAACTTATTTAGAACTCGTCTACTTTGTCACTGTTATTAGCGGATAACCTCGTAAATATAACCGCTACGTTATTTTTACATTTACGTTATGTTAATCTAAATCGGCGGACCTTCGCGGAACGTTGCACACGAAATGAGATGAATGATCTATTTTCGTCTCTATTTTATAATTGTAAGAGAGCTTTTTTAAAATAATCTTTCCAACGTTATTTTTTTTATATAGTGTGAGACTATTTTTTACTCTCAATTTATTTTTTTATTAAAATGAAGGCGTTTTTAAAGCATCGTTGAATGTATCGTAACATTTAACACTAGGTACTTATTATTATATATATTAAACGTAATTATATATGTTTAATTAACTTTAATATAGTACTTTATGTACAGAAAATATAAATAAAATGATAATGAACTTAAAGCTATAAATATTTTAAGAAACCCTTTTTGTCACCCTTGTCGGTCGGAGGGGTGCCCATAGCTCCGGCCGCATTCCCTCGTTGTACAGCTATTGCTAAACATTGAGAGGCCAGCATTCTGATCGCCTGTTCTGCTCCCCAAGGTCCTAAAGTTTCTACTCGAAATGCCTCAAAAATATAATTTACATACATACATACACTCACGCCGATATCGCATAAGGGTAGGTAGAGACCATAGTACATACTACATACATACATACAGTCACGCCTCTTTCCAATGAGAGTAGGCAGAGACCACTTCCTTCCACCTGCTACTATAGTTTGATGTAGCAAAGTGGCTATCTGAAGCCCACATTTCGCCTCCGTGGGCAATGAGGCGTGTCGGGTGGCGAACCAAGACGCCGCCATTTTATAAGGTTCAAAAGTATTAAAGTTCCTCATTGAATTCCCACGGCGTAATGGAGAGGAAAGAAATGAGGATGAGGTGGGAAAAATGTATTGAGAAAGGAATATGGAATTTAGGTGAAGGATTATAGGATATAATTTGTGCTGATCGAAATGTTTGCGGCTCTTGGAGGACTCAGCACCGGCAGCCGCGCCACCAGCCTCAATGACCGGTGCGAGAGTGTCGACGCAAGTATTATCTCAAACAACAATAGTGCCGATTCTTTTGTAAGAGTTTAGTACTCTATTTAGTACTAAATTTGGTCCTTCCCTATCTTTTTCTAATGTCAAACGCCAAAACGAGATAGCCATAATTTCGGTGCTGTCAGTTTCGTTTAGGAACGTCAAAATTAAAAGATTTAGGTGCGATTTCAGAACACAGGGTCTAAAGATACGCAAAAATGCGACAGTTTTTTTTAACCGTTGGACACAAAGGTCGGGACTCGCTATAAACGTTTGCTATATTGTTTTGGCGTTTGACATTAGAAAAAGATAGAGAGGGACCAAATTTAATTAAGTTCTGTACAATAGAATCGGCATCAGTGTATGCGTCAAACTTCCATTACAGATCTTATTTTGGGCAAGTCCAAAATCTAGAACAAACACAACTGGCTGCGTTGAAACGTTAAGCGGCGTTATATCCAGTTTACAAAGTGTTTTACTAAATGAGGTCGTAAAGCGATGCTGACAGCAAATGTATCGCTGCGTAATCCTATATAACATCACACTGGATTTCACGACAACGCTGACAAATTGCAAGCGATTTATTTAATCAACTAGCGACTTAAGACTCTATTTCGTGCATCGTCTGCTGCTTATCTGTGTTGCGCAGCCGACATTTTTATTCATCACTAGCTTTTGCCCGCGGCTCCGCCCGCGTGAATGCCGNTTTGCTTCTAGCAAATGGATAAGAATGGTCTCTGCCTACCCCAGTTCTTCGGTATTATAGTGGTCGGTATCTCTGCCTGTCACGCGGGAGACCGGGATTCGATTCCCCGTCGGAGAGCCAGGAAAAAGGCGAGACTGTATGTATGACTGTATGTATGTATGTATGTCAGTTAAAAAGCTAATACAGAAACTTATTTAGAACTCGTCTACTTTGTC
>WUAW01012345.1:11004-30921 GCA_017165845.1 Thaumetopoea pityocampa | reverse complement strand
GGTTTTTATTTATAATAAAAAAAATAAAAATGTTATATGAGGGTAGTTAAATATAAATATAACGTTACAATGCGTGTCATGTTTTGTAAGTCTAAAAAAGTTTTTTCTGCGGGTTTGTGTGTCGACCCTTTAACATTTACCATACAAATTAAATTAGTATGTGTTTATGTCGAAATATCCTAAATTACATTTTTATTTATAATACTTGCAACATCTCTGAATATATTGTTATGTAACGTTGTATTATAAGAAATTCCGAACATTAGCTTACCGACATGTACACACTTCTTCAATGGCGTCGTTCAACGGAGTGGGCTGCCATAACGGAAGGGTTGATAACATAATTAATGTAACAAGTGAGATTACTTATCCTTGGCGAGTATGTAATTTTTCTTCTTGCCTTTTATGCTTTGTGCTAATAAAGATTATCCTTCATTTCAGAAAAATCCTCAATGGAGAACACTTGTTGAGGACGCCCAAAGGAGAAATCTATACAGAATATTCCCAAATAAAGTCTGTCAGCCCCCAAACAGCGAACAAGAACCGACTGATGATATATTGAAATATTTAGTAGAACAAAAATCCGGTTCCTACCGACGGCGCTAAGTCAAATGCACCAAGAAGTGTAATATTTAAATTCCGATAGTAACAAGTCTTACTATCGGAATTTAAATATTACACTTCTTGGTGCGTTTGAAGAACTGAACTGTGATGAACTTTTAAGTTCGAGTCAATAATACTTATTGCTTCCAACTGTTTCGTATTAAGGAAATGTTTAATTGTATAGAATTTAAAAATAAACCAAGAATATGAACTAACAACAGAACTGACATAGTCGTAATATCTGTCTTAGTTGTAATAACATTTGTAGTCGTAAACGTAGGGTAAAAGCGGCACAGACGACAGATTACAATCTAATCTAATCGCAACAAATATATCCATTGAAATCATTTCAAAATAACTCACATTATGTTGAGTTATCGAATTGTACCTGTGCAAGCGTTTGCGGCTAATGTCATTACAAGTCAAACTTATTTGAATTTATTTACGTTTACTAACAAGAGACGTGTTGATTGTGTTCCAATTACCGAAGAACTTTAATAATCATAAAAGAGGTTTTAACACTTTACGTCCCGTGTGCACATATTTGTGCGTTTCATTGAACTTCGCGAAAATTTTAGAAATTTCATTTTAGAAACTATTGAATTATATTATAATTTCTAATTAGTTATGATTTTGATAGTTAAAAGTTGTTTTGTTCAAATTTCTGAAGCTAAAAAGCATCTATCTATCTTTATTACTATTATAAAATTGTTAAATGTCAAATTTTCAAAAATCAAAGATATTTAAAAACAAAGTACTCAGAACGGCTAATTAAGGGCTTCTGAAACCGAATCCATAGATGTTTGTTTGTTCGAACTTCACGCAAAAACTAGCGGGTCGATTTTTATTAAACTGTTACAGTCTTAAAGTTACTATTCCGGCTTAATTAATGCGGCATGTTTTATCAAAATCGGTCCAGTAGAATTAAAGATACAGCTTGATCCCCGTTTTAGTAGTCGCCGCTTACGTGAGGTCAAGTAAAAGATTTCCCATGTTGCGGAAAACCGACATTCACGCGGGCGCAGCCGCGGGCAAAAGCTAGTTTCAAATATAATTGTTTATGTTTTATTTGCCCTGGTACCACATTTTTTTTTAGAAATAACACCGGGAGGTAATGTGTTAATTATACTCGTGTGTACGGTCAGTAGATAAATAAACAAATACTTTTTATAATTTTTTTATTTTAATATGTGAGTACTGAATATTATACATATTAAACGTAATTTAATATGTATAACTAACTTGTAATGTTGCTTATAAGCGATGATGATGCGAGAGTGCGAGGCACCTGGTTGGTAGCTAGCGCAAACTGGTTTATTCCGGTTTCAATCACTGTATTGTACAAACTACTACAAATTAAACGTCTCCAAGCCGATTTATCTGTATAAACAGTTAATTTCCGAAATTCAAAGACATAACTTTTCTTTAATTCGATCCTTGTGGATTTTGAACCGAAAACAGAAAAATATTATTTACGCTCGGAACTAATACGATTACGCAAAAGTTACAAATAATTCATTAAATTGTCAAAATGGTGCCATATTGTTCTGTGATGTCATTCATAATGTGATGTCATACGTTGATATGAGTGTTCGATTTAACACTGACGTACGCTGCTGCGACCCCACAACATTGTATGAAATATCAATACACATAATTTATACCAAAGGACATATATTCTTCTATTTTTAACCTACTTCAAAAAAGGAGGAGGTTCTCAATTCAGTTGAATTTTTTTATGTTTGTTACCTTCATAACTTCATCATTTATAAACCAATCTTAAAAATTCTTTTTTTTTTTGTAGGAAGATATTCTCAAGGAGGTCCCATTTTATTTTTAGGGGCATTGGACCTTGGATTCCGATGATATACCAGGAAACTCCTGAAAATCTAATAGAAAAATATATAGTGAATGAGATATTGGTAGGTTTATGACAATCCAAGACTAGGTAGGTACTTCTTACTGAACTCTTACTACAAAGCACGAATGTGAAAGGTAGACGCCGGAATTTTGTCATACAGTAAAATAAAGTAACCTGGTCATGTTTAAGTTTAATGGAATTGTCATGAGATGCACTGCGGCCCAGACGGTGGGCGCGTTGCGCCTCCGTGTCATTGGACGGACGCGCTCGTAAATCAAGCCGAGACGGTGAGCACGTGGATCTTCCCTCTTGTTAGGTAGACGCTTGTGGACCAAGGCGAAATGGTGGGCGCGTTGATTTTGCGTTTCATTGGAAATACGATCGCGAATTTATAACTGTTTAATACTTTTTATTAAAAATAGTATATTATAATGAGGGCTTATAAGTAATAAGCTCGCATTTCGGAAAGTTTCTTTTCATGCATTTCACAAGTCTTGAAATTGCTTTGGATGTAGATTTCTTAGTTTGAGATAGGCGTTTTTACCTTTCCACGCTCGTCATTTAAACGGCGCTTTCTCACACAGGCAGCGTGCTTAATAGGTCTACCCATATTCGTATTTGATAAACAAGTTACATACAGAACGTAATATTCACTGAAAAGAAATAAAACTTTTTTTAACAAAAAACCAACTTTAAAAAATCTACTATAAAAATGCACTAAAAAGTAAAAATAATCGCGTTATTAATTTACTTCAGTTAATTGAATAGGTATACATCATTAATTATATTCGATTGTGATTTTTTTCTTGCTTAGAATCGTCTTAACGTATTTAGGCTGGCACCCACTCCAAAAGTAGCAATAATTGTATATTATTGTCATAGTAAATTGATTGTGATATTCAATTAATTAAAGTAAATGAATAACGTAATTATTTTTTATTTTTTAGTGCATTTTTAGAGTAGATTTTTTTGAAGTTGGTTTTGTTTTTTGTTAAAAAAGTTTTATTCATAAGGGCAATCGGTTGCGGATTCGCGTTATTTCTACCAGTGTCGTGTGTATATATTTATCAAGTCATATAATTCTTGTCATGTTAACAATAAAATATCGGTGTGTCACATTTTATAGCTTCTTGAGAGTTTTGAAGTCAATCCGAAGAATACCACTTTGATCAAACAAAATTCTCGTAGGCCTACTGCCTTGAAAAAATGTGCTCACTTTTCATTGATATCATTCTTTTATTTTAATGTTTCAATATCGATCACGATTATTAACTATTACAAAAAAATAGCACTAGGCACTAGGCCAGCAACCAATCCGCACTAGGTCAGCGCGGTAGACTACGGCCTAGTCCCCCTCCTGATCAGGGGAGGTCCGTGCCCCCGTAATGGGGTCGAATATGGACTGGGGATGACGATGATGAAAAAATAACATCAAATTTATATATCAGACATCACAACAGACCGTCATAAAACACTAAAACAAATTTGTAGATGAAGCGTCAGTCGAATTGCCGCCAAAATTCCTGACAAATGTATTTTTGAAAAGGTATTTTTTTTATTTGTCCGCCGACTATGAGCAGGCCAATGTTATGTAGACCACCATACCGCCTCATCGTGTGTTTCTTCTCTCGTCACATTGCTTATTCCAATTTTCTTTATTCATTTGTTATCAAATTATGATGTTGAAAAAGAAATGTTTGTTGAATTATTTCTAAATGTGTTTTTCTAACAGGAATTAAATATCTCACTCGTTATGTAACATGGTGAGTAATTCCTGTGTGTGTATGTGATTCCTTTTTTATTGTAAGCCCACTTTTACTAAATAGGGCTAATGTATTTGAATTATAAGTGATTAAGAGCTTTTGGATGATTTTTTAATTGGTTCGACGTAAATGAAGTCTTATCTTGCTTTTATACATATTATACGAATTGATAAATCTCAACATGGCATAACTTATTTTCGCCAAAAATTCCTTACGCCAAATTAATTAACGAACTAATATTGATATGAATTATTTTGCGTGAGTGTCCGTTCACCATATTTTTTTCCAAATTTGATAGACATGTAGACATTTATACTCGTCAAAATAATATGTATTAAAACAATGAAGAAACCTTTCCTAACTTCTTAATAATTATAACCCGGAGGCATGGGACCTGGATCGAACCTTAGAACTTTTGATTCGCAAGTCGCGTCACTAAACCATCAATGTACTCAGAAACGCCATGCAATACAAATAATTATTTATGTATACAGAGCTGATGCTTTGTGTACGCTACACTTCGGAAACTTAGGCTGCGCGCGTCTGCGAACTGGACCCGTTGTTACGTCACAGATACACATTTATTTGACATACTCAAATACAAACTGGGTCTCAAGGTGTTTTCATAATTATTTTTATTCAATTAAAATTAAAATAAATAACAAATAAAATAATAATAAAAATTATGAGGAATGTTTTCTTATATCTAAACTTCTGTATTACGACTGCTTTTGCATTAGTAAAGATTTTTTGCTATTTTTACAAATTATGGGAAAAATATTCTTAGTGCTTACAATAAAAGCAAACAAATAAGAGACAAACAAATACGATACAAATGAATGTTATTGCATAAAGTGACCGCGTAGCCTGTAATTCCATCGTCCACTCGTATTACTAAATTGCATTGTTTCAGCATGTTCTGTATAAATACCGTATTATACACGAGAATAAAATTTTGTTATGTATGTATGGTATCCATACATGGCATAGTTCTTCTTTGAGACATCCCATGCGTTCTCAATGGGATTTAAATCTGGTGATTGAGCAAGCCATGGTAGAACGTTGATGTTAGCTTTGGAAAATCCATTTGTCACCAATCTGACGGTGTGTGAACGTGCATTTTTACGTGTGATCTGAAATTAAGACTGACTGCGGCGCTAATTTTCCATGCTATCTACGCTTACGGCTCGCCACACGCAACGCGTGATTGCCGCGTACGCGTAGCGCACACGAACGCCAGTGCGGCCAAACACATTTCACGTGTGAAAAATCGCACTACGCGCATGCGGCCAGCACACACCTTGTGTGTGGTAAGTATCGCATTGATAGTGCGGTCACATACACCGTGTGTGTACAAAATAAATTAATGTTATTACTGTAACGTGTATTTATATATAATACTTGCGATTGCCCGCGGCGCTTCCAAAATAACCATAGATGCACAAAAAAATTGCCGCACGGGCGTACAATTCAAAGAAAAGCAAACGTTTGTTTACGGGAGTAATGCCGAAAACACATCAGTTGTGTTGGGCCGCATGCTATAGATTTTTTAAACACCCCTGGCATATGTCGACCGCACACGCGATGTATTATGAAAAATAAACCGTATGTTTGCAGCAGTCCGTGTTAAGCACCCGATTGGGCCACAAAGGGATAACGACATCTGACACTATAATTTCAGTGAAAATCTGTGTATTCAGATTGCCTCTTATACCATATACGCCTAGTATCTGGTTTAATGCCAAAGCAATATTCATCAGAAAAACACAGCAGCACTCTTCCGCCCAGTTACTGAGTTCATGACCCCATTGTAACTGGGCCCTACGATTTTATAGGAATGCGACTTGACAGAAGTTTCAACAGGGATATAGGTGCGATTTAATAATCAACCTTTTTTTTTAGGAAATAAGCCCCCTAACCGAGTTGACATTCGACAATCGTTATCGCTAATAGAAACGAAAAAATGTATTGGAATGACGTTTCATATAAAAAAAACCAGCAAGAACTTATTCAAGGTCCTAATATATTGTAGAAAGTTGTTACGACATTTTGTAATCAACAGGCAAGCTAGGGATAAGTTTCTTGTTCAGTGGTCGCGATTATCAACTGATTTTGCTAGCAAAAAAAGTTGATAATTTCGTCCTGGTACCGCTGTTCACCATATAAACGCTAGGGTTAGTTTCGCTATAATAGATTCATTAATGCTAATAGAAACAAAAAAATGTATTAGAATGACATTTCCAATTGCCAAGTCACCCGTGACTTGTCGATTAAAAATGTCATTCCAATACATTTTTTTTTTCGTTTTTATTAGCGATAACGATTATCGTATATCAACTTGGCTAGGGGGGCAGGACCGTAATTCACTGAAGTGTCGCCATAAAGAGGGGTCAAGCTGTATCTTCAATTCTATTGGACCAATGTTGGTGAAAAGTGCCGCAGTATTTAAGTCGGAATCGTATCTTTAAGAGTGTAACAAGTTGACTAAAATCTACCCACTGGCTTTTGCGTGAAGCTCGAATAAACAAACAAACACTGACGGATTCGAATTCAGAAGTCTTTAATTAGTCGATCTGAGTAGTTTTTTTAATACCTTTGATTTACAAAATTTGACAATTAAAAATTTTATAATGTGTTGCCCACGACTCCGTCCGCGTTCATCTCGGAATAAGTCTTCTGTACCCAATTAAGCCGTTGAACAATATAAAAGTTGAAACGTTACAGCGCCATCTAGCGTTAAAGTAAAATGGAATACTAAACTTTCTCTCGTTTGATATCTATTCATTTGAAGTCAATTGCGTGCATTTCATTGCATTATTTTTGCATGCGAAAAGCATTTAGATTATTTTATACACCGTAAATACCAGAATGCGATTTTTTATGAATTTTCATTTTTGGTTAATGGTCAACCTATAACAGATTGTTCTAAAAATGAAACACATATGTGGCAGTTTTCCTTTTACTTACAAATTTCCGCAGCAAATTGTACATATCAATCGTTGAAACCAACTTTTAATTTGTAAGTTTTGCGATATACTTGAACATTTTTGTAATTAAGAATCCCTAAATTTTCACTACCCTAACAATATTTCAAAAAATAATATTGGACTGCGAGATACTGATTAAAACGTATGTCGTACCTTAGAATTATAAAGCGTATTATTAAGAACAATGGCCAGTATAAATTCTAGTAGAAATATGCATTAGTCAGATCAACGAGACGAAATAAAAATAAGACTAACTGGTACTGAGTTCATCACAACAGTCAACAGTATGCAAAGCCCTCATCCAATAGAGGCCCCACTGACGATACATCGAAATGGAGCGATAGCGTAGCCGAACTTCAAAATCAGTTGTAAATGTTGTATATTGTGAACATCACTAGCGATGCAGAGGTATCGCGCCCCGCCCGCGGCCCGCGCATTCATTAAACAGTGTGTCTACAGCAAGCGCTTGTTTCACTCGTCTCACCTGCGACATACATTACAGTAAACATCAACTGAATGTGTTCCTTGTCTGCACGTGAAAGTGCTGCTGTTTGTGTTATTATACTTTTAGAAAGTTTGATATTGATTGTAATTCTACACAAGGGCCCCTAAAATCTCCCTAGAGATTCAAAAAATGTAACCAAATGCAAAGAAATCGAAGTCCTAAGCCACTCAGTTGATTTGCTTTACCGATAAGTAAGTCAAGTGAATGCGAGTCTTGCTTTTAACGGTATTCATACTTTTCCCATCCTCCATAAACGAACTTGCCCCCTGGGCCGTCGGCTGGCGACGCTCTTGATTCTGCGGTAAAAGAAATTAAGTAAATTTAGTCTCTCCCTATCGTTTTCTAATGCTAAACGCCAAAACGAGATAGCTACAATTTTGTTTAGGCACGTCAAAATTAAGAAATTTAAACGTGATATCGGAACATGCCGATTAACACAAAAAAAACGCAATATTTTTTGTATCTTTTGACAGAAATATAGGTTAGGTTCTTCTTTTCTTGGGGCAATCGACTACAATAACTTTGTGCCACTTCGGCCAGTGTAGAGTTTAAAAAATGTAGGTAATGTTGTCGCTAAACATATTTGCTATCTCGTTTTGGCGTTTGACATTAGAAAAAGATAGGGAGTCTAAATTTAGTTAGGTTGTGTTACAGCAGAATTACTACCATTAATTTGCAGTAGCTGTGGTAGTATTTTTATTGTGGTAGTTTTTCATTATTTTGTGATGGAGTGTGTTTATTTGTTTGTTTGATAACCAAACAATGCAATTGAATGTTTCTTATCAATAATGTAGAAAATATTATAAACCCTGAATGTTTGAGTATTTACTTTATCTCGGCTCGTTTAACCTCACTTTGTTTTTGTTCGTACGAATCAGGTACTTAGTTACCTAATTGCTTTCCGATATTGCTTCTTTAAATACAATCGAATAAATCTAACTATGAATAGCAAACTATTCGGTTTTAAATTTATGTACAAATCGCTCCAGGGCACAACTCAATAGTGGCCCCTGTCTGTATATACACCACGGAAACAAAAATAAATCTAAACAAACTACCAACGAACATCGCGAACACTGTTGCCAGCAGTCGGATGACGCTGAACGCAACAGTAGCGCGATAACAAAATTGAGCTATTGCTGACGAAAATACTGCGTGACGAACCGACGTACTGTGTAACCAATTCTAATAACATATTAACAAAATCCCAAATGTGCTTCTTTTAGCGCAACTCGCGGAGTCCCGCATTCAAAGTTGCGCAATTGGCACAGTTCGCTTTAAGTCCGTCGTGTGCCTTCCGATCCTGACAAATACACGTCCTTATAATTACCAGGTGTATGCATAAGTCTTTTCCGGTTTTACTAAGAGATAGCACCACCGAACAATACGCCACGTATAACTTCGACACCACGACAGTTTATTTGTATGACAATAACCTTCAAAAACACATACAAGTTGAGTCTGCCAATTGATAGCATCTCTGTTGTATAGTTAAGTGATCATGTCGACGTTTGTGCTTGAAAAAGAATATTTGCGGCACGCTTTGATTTTTCTATTTCATCAAAAGAAAAAGGCAGTGGAAAATCATCGTTTGCTGGTAGAAACTTATGGTGAACACGCTTCATCGATTAGGACATGTGAGACATGGTTTCGACAATTTAAAAGTGACGATTTTAATGTGAAAGACGGTGCGCGCTCTGGTAGACCACAAAAGTGCGAAGACGAGCAATTGCAGGCGTTACTGGACGATGACCCTACTGAAACTCAACAGCAATTAGCAGAAGCACTAAATGTGACACAAGAAACCATCAGCAGACGTTTACGGGCAATGGGGAAAATCCATAAGCTTGGTAAATGGGTCCCACACGATTTGAATGAACGGCAAATGGAAAATCGCAAAGTCACTTGTGAAATGCTGCTGCAACGCAACGAAAGAAAATCATTTTTGCACCGAATCATGACTGGTGACGAGAAATCAATTTATTTTGAAAACCCGAAGCGAAAAAAATCGTGGCTGGCACCTGGCGAAGCCGGCCCTTCAACACCAAGGCCAAATCGCTTCGGCAAGAAGACCATGCTTTATGTCTGGTGGGACCAGATCGGTATTGTTTATTATGAACTCTTGAAAGCCCAGAGAAACCGTTAATGCACAACGCTATCGCCAACAAATGATTAATTTAAATCACGCATTGAATGAAAAACTACCGGAATGGGCCAGAAGACATGGCAAAGTGATTTTGTTACACAACAATGCGCCGTCTCACACAGCAAAACTAGTGAAAGACACTTTGAAATCGCTTGGATGGGACATCCTTTCGCATCCGCCGTAATTCCCTGACCTGGCCCCATCAGACTATCACCTCTTCGCTTCAATGGGGCACGTGCTCGCAGAGCAGCACTTCAGCGATTTCGAGAAAGTTGGAAAGTGGCTTGACGAATGGTGTGCCGCAAAAGACAATTTTTCTGGCAAGGTATTCATAATTTACCTGAAAGATGGGCTAAGTGTGTGGAAGCCGAAGGCCAATATTTCGAATAAACTCAAAATTTATTTCCTTTGAAATTTATGTGTTTATTGTACCACAAAAACCGGGAAAGACTTATGCATACACCTGGTGTGGTCCAACTTCAAAAGAATAGTTTTGTTTTGTCTGGTACACCCTTCAGACAAGTACACTATATAAAAGGGATATTTTTGTAATCCGATTAAAATACTGCAGAAAAAATGTTCGGTACGTTTTCTACAATAAACAAAAAGTGCTACTTGCCAATAATTTTTATACATCTTGGTAGATTTACGATATATAGAATAAAACTCTGTATTTTTTTTAAATGGTGCTATTATTATAGAATAACTATAATATACTTTGGGAGATAAATACAAAAACAACAGATTCACAATCTAGATAAAAATAAGAAAAAAGTAACAACATAATATTTCAGTCAATTTTATTATACTCTTCTATGAACCAAAGGCGACGATGTCGGCGCTCTAGTCAGTCGTGTAACATGTATGCTAGATGTACTGAATGTAACCGAATGTCATTAATCTAAATAATACGTGTAAATGAAAAACGCAATATTAAAAGTAAATTGTTTCACATAAACGTGTGATGTATTTTGTTGCGTTACAGAATCAAGTGGAAAAATTAGATACCTACTGAATTACACTGCGGTTTTTAATTCAAAAGACCAAAATTACATACCATATGTTCTATTTTCGGGGTTTTAGAAATAGTGATATTCATTACAAACACTCTTAATAAGTTATTTTCCAAAAAGTCGCACGAAACTCAACAAAATTTCCGAAAGAAATAAAATATTACGTTTATGAAGAACAGCTCCAGGAGAATCTCGGACATTCTGGTGAAAGAATCGTAATTTTGCGAGAACAATAATTAATCATCGAATGTATTCAATATTACGATATATTGAAATACGCTAATTACAGCGGCCCTCGACTTTCGCACAATTCGTTATTTCGCACATTTTTAGAAATTCAACTTTTTAATCATCTTGACAAATTTTTGACTATCATGGAAGAATGCGATCCCAATGAAGAACGTATATCTGAAGAAAATAAAAAAAGATACCCGAAAGCACTTAACTCGCCTCTTAACTTCATTACGTGTACATATTTATAAATAAATACTTTAAACACAATTTTGATGAATATTTTTTACATCCCTCTACTTTCGAACATTCAACATTCGCACACAATTTCAGGAACCAGTTATGTGCGAAAGTCGGGGGCCCACTGTAATCAGTTACGCTAACTGATATTTAAAATTTCACTATTTACTAATCGACATCCTACGCTAAAGAAACTAATGTGACTACATTATTTACCAAAAGTAATTAATAAATTATCAATTTGGTCTCTAGGATTAAAAACGGAGTATATTAAATGTTAAAAATTAAAACATTCCAGGCACAGACTCAATATAAAATAGCTATATTAATAATAGCAGAAAACGAGCGTCTTTCAACAATTTATTATTAGTTTGCTTCCACTGATAAAATATATAGTTTATCTATAACTACACGAGGGTATGCGCGTTATAATCTATTTAACAGTTTCAATTTTCTTATTACCAACGATTACTTAACATAATGACTTGAGCTGAAATTAAAAAATGCATTCAGTATTCAGACACAGCCATTGTACCAACAAACGGTGTTGTATGAAAGCAACTAAAACAAACCAAGAAGAATCGCAATCCCCGCATTAAACAAAAAAAATTATTAATTTCTTTATATAATAACTTTGAAGTTGATATTTACGCAGATGAAATCTTGAATCAATTGCTTGATGTACCTTAACAGTTTATGATCTTAAGTATTTGTCAAGTTACAGTAGTTATTTTTCACTCTGACAATATCTTGAGTTGAGTTAGGGTCTGCTGTTATTGCAGGGGGGTGTGGTTATATGGTAAGTTCAGATCCCCGTCGTCGATCCCCCACAAAGTCAACTTACAGTAGCGTTGCGCGACTATGAATGATATGAATGAATTCTATCGAATCAACAAATAATTCAAATGTTGTGAATGCATATAAAGTCATTCGACTTGAAGGTGACCGACCGACTCGGCGGACGATGAGTGCTTAACGCGATATATGTTCTTATAACCGTATATCCATTACTAATTAGTAATGACTATTCGCATAAAGGAAAAAATATACTACTAATTTTGCATTCCAATTGAAAAATTCGTAGTTCCTAAAAAGTCGATTGTTGAAATCATTCATATTCGCGGAGTTACATTCAATAATTTAGTTAAATATATTACATACAAAACATACTATTCTCGGTCGAAATGGAATAGTCTCATGTAGAAGATGTCACTCCGAGAATGGTATTGTAAACTGTACATACGATACGCTCGTTCCATCTACTGACATACAAAAATTCCGTTATAATTAATGCATACGCGGCTCACACACCGGCCTAGCACACTGTACCGAACACGCGAAGATCAAACTGGACCATAATCGTGTGCAATAATTTTGTTTACGAACATGTCTTAGATGATGCATTCTAATGAATGTAAATAATATATTTGGTGCGTGTATTTCACTGAACGCGATTTTTAATATTTACTAGGTTAAATATAGCGAGATGAACATTTGTGCTACACACCTGCAAAAAATATTGCTCACGATCTTGTGGATTTTCACTTTTTCAATTACAATTTACCGAACTAGCTACATCTAACGCAAAAACATCATGCGATGAATAAGTACACAGCTCATGGAACCGACACAGAATAAACCTGGTAACAAATTTCAATCAAAAGAGAATACAATAGTTTAATACAAAGTAACAGTTCCGTGACGAATTGATTTTTGTTTTTTGAACTTTTAGCGGTTTAATGTGTCATAGAATTGGATATAGTGAAATCCAACTAAAAATTATTTAAACGTACAGCGCATAATTTTTTACTTCACTAAATTACAAATTCGATTTACATGAAATACCATGTAGTCAAGTACTCGTATATTACGCGAAACCTATAAAATACTATTGAATAAATAACGGATTTCCGTTGTCAATATGCTTAATGTACTTTGTAGGCGTTAATGCCGTAATAAATGCCTTAAGATGGGAAATTGTTTAAACTGGTCAGTTTTGAAGCCTTTACCGTTGAATTCATGCACCAACTCTTTATCATTGTCCTTGAACGAAATTGTCGCCGCCTCTGTGATAAAACATTAAAGGCTGATTCTGGCAGTAAATATCTATTTTCAATAGAAGTATTTTACGTAACATCTGCATATTAAAAAGAAATAATACTTATTTTAACTATTTATTTGCTCATATTGGACAGTATGGCGTCAATTGGGTTACCTCCCGATAATCTCACAACTGTAAAACTATTTGTTTTATTGTAAAACTTATTAAACTAATGGTTTAAGTCCATAATATGCTACCTATATATACACACCTAAGCGGACCCCCACCTGCCGGGGTCAATGATGCCTAGGATAATAGTGACCGTTACTGTATCTGAAAAATAAAAAGGTCAATTATTCCCGTATGGTTGTCACACAATTATAATACTGCAACCTCTCGTGAACATAATCAATAAGCATTGGACTTACATAAGCATTGATATGAACGCGTAACTATGTGTAATTTTCGGATCATTTCTCGCATCCACTCGACACTCGCAAGTTATATATAAAATCGGGAGACCAGCGCTTCAAAATTATTTTCACGATTTCCACAATCGGGCTATCGCTTGGATGAGTTTTATAATTACCTGTTGAATCGTTTGTACTTATTGCTGTGATGTTTGTTGAAGTGGTGGGGGGCGCGGCGGTCCCCACGGTACTTGAAGTTGCCAACCCAGTGCGGTTTATTTTGCTTGTCCTAATTCAAACAAATTACGATATTAACGAGTTTCCAAACTGATAAAGTTCCCATCTATACTATTATAAAAATGATAAATGTCAAATTTTCAAAAATCAAAGATTTTTAAAAAACTACTCAGATCGACTCATATATATATATATATATATATATATATAGTCAAAGATCCACTTTTACTTATAACTGCTTTTATACTTTTTTTATTTTTAGCTTATATACTTTTATACTTTTTTTATATTTTATACTTTCTTTTATTTTTAGCGGAAAACCTCCATTGATGCGGGCGGAGTCGCGGGTAAAAGCTATTTTATTTAAACCTATGATTGTGGCGGGTTTTCCCATGTAGCGGAACACCGACTTCAGGCGGGCGGAGTCGCGAGCAAAAGCTTGTTATATATAACATTTTACACAAAACAAATTCAATATTAGTTTTTAATTTAATATCAAATTGCAACTTTTTTCCTTCCACTAATTTGAGTAATTTAAGTTTCCGAAATAGTTTGAAACAATTAATATTTTTACGAATTAAATTGCGATATTTATTATACTTTTTCTAATGATTTACCCATATAGAACAAAAGCAGTGATAGTCTAATGGTATGACCGTGCACTCTCAAGTCTTAGATCTCGAGTTCGAATCCAAGGCACTCGCCTCTTCGAAATCATGTGCGCATTAATAATTAATTATCACTCGCTTCAAACGGTGAATGAAAACATTGTGAGTAAACCTGTATGCCTGAGATTTTCCCGACAGCAAGTGAAGTCTGCTAACGCGCATGAGGCATTATATAATACATACGTGTGTTGGCTAGTTCCCAAGACACAGAGATTTATAGTTTGACGCTAGACCGATGTATGTTAAAGGGTCCATTACATATTGGTATCAATTCTGCTGTAACACAACTTAGCTAAATTTAAGTTCTCCTGTCTTTTTCTAATTTCAAACGCAAAAACGAGATAGCTATAATTTTGGCGCTGTCCGTTTAGACACGTCAAAATTAAGTCCTACATACAAATATAGACGTGACTTAGGAACGTGTCGACAAAATATACACAAAAATACAACGTTTGTTGTGCCTTTTGCCAGAAATTTAGGTGGGTACTTGCTAAAAATGTTTGCAGTCTCGTTTTGGTGTTTGGCATTAGAAAGAGAGAGGAGAGACGAAATGTAGTTTGTGTTACATCAGAATTGATACCACTACTGTTAGGTCATACGTAATTAGGTTTAATAATCACCTGAAAGGGATTGTATCCATTTCTGTTGTTGTTGAATCGATTGTAATGGTGAAATTTCTTTACTTTTTTGTTACGTCCTCGGTCCATTTCATCGGTGGCGTCGAAGGCTCGCTTTCTTTCATCTCGTCGCTCCTCAAACACCTTAATTAACAGAATAAGCAAAAAATGTTATCATGTTCTGACCTGAAACCTGAAAGTTTTGTACCGTACGGGATAGTAGACAAGTTAAACGATATTTTTGTATATTATGAGCAACTTAATGATCAAAAAAACGTTAAAGCGTACCTGTCGCGAGATCGCACTGTGATTCCCATTCCAAGAGGCGACAGGAGCGCCGTACCCGCGGTGCGACACCGCGTTCAAGTGCCGTATCGTTTCCAGTGGCGCCACACTCGCCGCCGGTACGGGCGCGCTCGCGCTCTCTTCCTTCGCAACCGCTGCTGCCGCGCCTGCGCCCGCTCCCGTCCCAGCCGCATCCGCACCCACCGCAGCCGACGACGCTCCGCTCTCGCCCGGCGCGCTCCTGTCACTCAGTGGCGACATACTGCTCACACTCGTATTGGGACTATGCTCGTTCTCTGTCCGACGCTCCTCTTTTTCTTTCACTCTGAGCAGTTAATATATTAATAAATTAATATCCCAATCGACCCCTGACTAACTCGAGTTACTCAATTTTCAGAGCTAACACAGTGTTAACAACATGACAAATGTCCATATTTATTTATACGCGACAATAATTCACCATATTGTAAATTCACATAAATTTCGAAAAACTCCAAGAGCGAATTTTGGAGCTGCTCAAAAAATCAAGTGTTTTAATACTTTTAGTGCTGCAAACACACACGGTGTGTTTTTCATAATGCGTCGCGTATGCGGCCCAACACAACTGATGTGTTTTCGGCAGCACTACTCCCCTTACGGTGAAACACAAAGGCTTGTTTGTTTATTTTTATTAAACGCCCATGCGGCAATTTTTTGTGAACCTATAGTTTTTTCGGGATCTTTCGTATACCGCAATAACCGACAGTAACGTGTACGACGCCGCGGACAATAGCTAATATTATATATAAATACACGTTACAGTAATAACATAAATTTATTTGTACACACGCGGTGTGTTTGTCCGCACTGTCAGTGCGATACTTTCCACACACGGGGTGTGTGCCGGCCGCACGCTCGTAGCGCGATTTTTCACATGCGAGGCGTGTGCGGCCGCACTGGCGTTCGTGTGCGCTGCGCGAGTGCGGCAATCACGCGTTGCGTGCGGCGAGCCGTAAGCGTGGAATATTAGCGCCGCAGTCAACATATTAACTAATTAAAATTATTTAATAATGCAGATAAAATATTTCTTAATAATATGACTAAAAATAAATTCGCAGCAATCCGCTGAATTAACTAAGCAAAGCTAGTCTTTTGCATCAAATATATGGGTATCAAGTGTATATCTAAAAAGGCTGACAAATTGAGAAACTCACTTGTTATTGGTTACACCATTGAGACTAGGGCTGAGCAGCGGGCCACAGCTCTCGCTGGACACGGTCCAAGCGTGGTGCATGCCCTTTGTGGTGACGACGATGCGACCGGTCTGCTGGCAACGACTCGGCTTGGGTCCGCTCTCATCCGCGCTGGACTCCGAGTCATAAGGCACGAGCCTGGTGGTGTCACCACGGTTCATCTGGTCATGTAGTTTCTCCAGCGGTGACTTATTAACGCGCACCAGCTTACCCGTCGAGGGTGCCTTTTCCAGCGCCCGCGATACACCAGCTACTGGCATCACGTCTGATTCACTCTTGGATAAATTTATTTTGCTCTGCACTTCCTCTCCATTCTGTCGTCTAATCGTGAAGCTTATTTTCTTATCCTCATTACTGACCAGTCTCTCTGTACCATTCATGGTCCTTGGCACCTGTACCATTCTCTCCACATCGCCATTCTGTTTAACGACCCATGGTTCTGAATTTGAGTTAGATTCTACAGACTTGCTTAGGGTGCTATTCAGAATTATTGGTTTTATCTCAGGTTTGGAAGATTCAGTAGAGGTGCTATTGAGGAGATTTTTTCTATCATCATTCCTAAAGAGAGTCAATTTGAGGGGACTCTTTTCCCTGTTGAGTATATTTTCAGGCAGTTGTGGCCCATACACTACACCGGACATTGAGGCGCCAGAAATGGATGTATCTGTGAAATTTTCTTTCTCAAAGAACATTATATAAGCATTGGTGACCAACACAGCTGATAGAGGCAAAGGTCGAACACAGCCGTCATCAAAATGATAGTAATTACTGTTTGGTGCTTGTCCTATTGCAGTATAATGTCCGCAATTTTGGGATGGTCCTAAATGAGTTACTAAACTCACCAATTTGTATGACTGTAACAAAATAATTAGTAATAAATATACCAAACTTGAAATGCATATTAACAAAGTATAAACATAAGTATACAACGCACGTAAAAAAATAGAAGGTTCCGCTCACCGACGTCTCCCATTAGTATCTTATTGCCATAAATAAAAAATATATAACCACATAGAATGGTGTGTGCAACTGGTTCAAGTATAAATAAAGCATTATTATTATTATTTATATATTATTATTATTATTTATATATTATTATTATTATTTATATATTATTATTATTATTTATATATTATTATTATTATTTATATATTATTATTATTATTTATATATAACGAATATTATATTTTTATTAATATAACATGATTTGACTAGTGGAACAAGAATAATAGATAGAGCATATAATACCGAAGAAACTTACCAACTGCTGATGACTATTTTTATGGAACATATATTTGTTAAGGGTAATTTTCTTTCGAAACTGCACGTTTTTTGATAACTTGCCTCCAGCTAATGAGAACCGTTTTAAAGCTATGCAGAGCACCATGGGCGCTCGCTCCACGAAAAATTGTTTAGTAGCTGATACCTGAAATTTTTTAAATGTTGTTAAAATCTACATACAAAAGTAAAAACATCTACCACTTAATCAATCTACGGTAAATATGATACAAGTCTTACCTTTTTATTACACGCTTCACATCTGTAACCTAAGTCTTCTAATCTTTCACGAGAAAAAAATGAATCTAATGCTTCATCTAATGTAGAATGTTTTCTTATGTCTAAAAGTAAATCCTGTAATAAAAGAATTATATACAACTACAAATTCTGTATGTATATGAACCCAAGTCTTATTCCAGATAATATTTTAATTAAGTAATTTTGGCGCGATTGATCCACAAACTTTGAAATCATTCAAAAACATCATTAATTGATGAAGTCATATATCATAAGCAAAACGTTAATCACAATTACTTTATTAGTATAATACATCTATACACATATACAATAATCTTTACACATGACACAGTGACATTACCTGAAAATGCTGATAAGTGGTTGAAAGGTGATGACAAGCAAGACACCGAACAGTTGAACGCAAATATCCACCCAAGATCTGATTCAAAGGTGTTGTTTCTTTACTGTACTGGTCTAACTTGTCAGAATTAATAAACCGTTGTAAGTAACATTTTTCCATTGCTTCCACAAGATATCTGGAAAGGAAGGACATCTTATAAAAATAATGGTTAGTGTGATCATCATTTGTGATATCATATAACTCAACATAAGGCAATATAAAAAAATACGAGATGGGACCCAAAAGTAACGTGAATTGGGCTGCGGCGGGGAGGGAGTGAGGAAACTCATTGTTCGACCAGGTGTTCGTTAGGGACACGTTTGCTGAGTTAGTGTACGAAGTTCTGCCGCTGTGAGTGCATCGGTTCGTCCGTGTGAATTTTTTAGTGAAACAACTTCATTTTGCCGAAAACGTGATAGCCGATTGTCGAAACAACGTGCGGCTGTAAAATTTTGTTTTCTGTTGGGGAAATGGGCCGCGGAAACTATTTAATGCTTAAAAGACTGCTTATGGGGATGCTGCCTTCAGTAAAACGAGAGTTACGAGTTTACGAGTGGTTTTCACGTTTTAAAAATGGAGAAATGTCAATTGAAGACCAACACCATTCAGGACGCCCCTCAACGTCAAGAAGTGACGAAAACATCGACAAAATCAATGCTCTCGTTCGTGAAGACCGTCGCCGAACCATTGATCAACTCTGTGAGATGGGTGGAATATCATTGAGTTCAATTCAGAAGATTTTATCCGAAGTTTTGCACATGAGAAGAGTTGCAGCCAAATTTGTTACAGGCGAGCAAAGAGAGTGTAGACTTCAGGCATGTTATGAACTTCAAAATCAGCTCAAAGAGGACCCTGAATTTTTTCCAAGATGATTACTGGTGATGAATCATGGTGTTATGGATACGACCCGAAACAAAGCTGCAATCAAGCCAGTGGAAGACACCTGGCTCTCCTCATCCCAAAAAAGTTCTCAAGTGAAGTCAAACATCAAAACAATGCTCATTTGTTTCTTCGATTGCAGAGGTGTTGTGTACGTGGAGTTCGTTCCCCTGGGTCAAACTGTTAACCTTTGAGGTTTTGGAAAGATTGATGGAGAGTATCCGGGAGATAAGGGAAGATCTTTGGCACACAGGAGACTGGTTCGTCGATCATGACAACGCGTC
>WUAW01012338.1:15722-28378 GCA_017165845.1 Thaumetopoea pityocampa | reverse complement strand
TATAAAAAATCTACCTAATTAAGTATAATTTTGAAACCTCTAACTGTATTATCTCTTCGTCCAATTGTTATTGCTAGACATCATGTTATTTCAGCATCATTTAAGACTGACTGATAAAAAACTTAAGTCCGTCAGTATATTTAATAGTGTCTGAAGTATAATTAAATAATTTTATAAATCATGTCTATTCGTTGTTATGTAAATGTATGAAAGAATGTGAAAACCAAAATTCTCGCATATTTTATTACATGGATATACTCGTGCTTTAACAAATATCCGATATCAGTGTTGTATATTCACGTTGCAAACATGCAGTGTACGTCGCTACAGAAGTCACGAGACATGTGTTTAGGGATCCGCAAAAAGTATTGATACTTGAGTAGTATCGATACTTGCGTTGCGATACCTAGTATTATCGTACTCGATACTTTTGTTCCGATACTTTACTAGGTATCGATACTTTCTGATGCACTCGATACTTTTTAACCTTAACTATTATTGATCCAGATTCTCTATATTAGGGGAATCCCCGAAAGCGGTTATATCAGCTATGTGTGGCCAGCTGAGTACTTTAATCGGATCTTGGTATTTTGAAATGGGATGATTTCATGAATGATATCTTATTAATTGTTTTAGAAAACGTTGCATATTATTTACTATTTGAACGTACTAATTATTATGACCATAACTTGTACGTGCATATTATTATGTATGAATTTGTATAAACTTTAGATAATTTAGTTACAAATTAAATTAATATTCTGGTAACATTAATTTAAATGTGACTCTGATTGTAGGCAGCAGGTTAGCTCGGAAGGGAAATTAAATTTATTATAATTAGATTATTGAATTAAACTGTGTTGGTGCTAGTGTGAAAGTCTAGAAACTAAAATGCCGCCTCCTGGTGGGAGCAGTGATATCTGGTTAAGTTTCAGAAAAGTTGACAAAATTACTGTAGCCTGTAAAATCTATTTTAAAGTGCTTAAACACGTCAAATTTGAAGAAACATTTAAACATTCACTATTAATAATTATTTATTTGTTCGTATCACCAGGAATGTATGTGATGATAATGGGAAACATCTCAATGTATAGTTTAATTGAAGTGCGCTTCTCATTACCCACAACGGAACGGAGTAGGTATATGCGTTTGGGGTGAGAGGTTATTTGATTGTGTGTGCACTCGAATGTTGCCAATTATCTCGAAAACTATTGAACCGATTCAGTTGCGGATTTCTATAAAAACGGTTTGGAATTCATCTCCGATGGATCTTAGATAATTGTTACGGTCGAAACTTCCTAGGGGGCGCGGTCGTTGCAGTATGAAATAAAAACGAATGTTGCCAATTATCGCGAAAACTATTGGACCGATTCAGTTGTGGTTTTCTGTTAACGGTTTGGAATTCATCTATGCTTGTCTTGTAAGAAACCTTTCAAAAGTTTAAATAAAATAAAATCAAAATTAAAAATTTTGAAAAAACCCACGACGGATAAAAATGTGACATTCCCTGAAAAAAAAAACGAAAATTAATTGCAAATTTGATATTCTTCTATTCTTAATTCAGGGCAGAGAACGGCAGCTCGACGGATTTCCTTCTCAAATCAAAAATTCTAATGACGAAACCAACTGTTTCTAATGACGAATCTGCATCAGCGTCACATAGCACAAAATATTGTACAACATTTAGAAGATTCGACACATTCCTCTTAAAAAAAGAAAACATTGCAGCCGCCATTACTGACAATGGTGCAAATGTAGTTGCCGTCGTCAACTCATTCCTAGAACTAGCAAAACACCTACTGTGCTTTGCACACACGATAAACAGAGTTGTTGAAAATATGCTTAAATTAGAAAGCATCGACAAACCTGTTTCAAAAGTCAAATTTTTAAAGGCAGCGTCGTCAACAGTGACTTGTTAAGAAAGAAGCAAGGCCTCTCTCCTAAAAAACTAATATTGGACGTAAAAACCCGTTGGAACTCCACATTCTACACGATTGAGCGCTATATACAAATGAGAAGTGTTATAAATGAAATTTTGTTGGAAAATCCAAATGCGCCTGACATTTTGACAGCTTTTGACAACAATGTTCTTCAAAAAGTAATGTTGGTTTTGCAACCATTTGAATACGTTACCAAAGAAATTTGCGGAGATAAATATGCAACAACTAGCAAAATTATACCTACAGTAAACTGTTTAAGAGCACAAATCAACGACATTAGATCACAAGGCGACGAAAATGATATTATTGTCTCACTGAAGGATTTAGCTATTAAAGATCTGAATAGCTGTTTTGGCCAAATTGAAAACAACATTATATTGGCATTTTCGACCCTATTAGATCCAAGGTTCAAGAACATTCATTTCACTGACGCAAATGCCTGTGCTCGATCTATATCATTTATTAGAACAGTAAATGCTGATGATGCTTCCTCACCCACGGTCCCGTCTTCGGAGTCTGAAAATGAATCGGAGAAGTATGACTTTTGGAGTCTTCATAAAAAATTAGCTCATAGTCGACCAAATAGGCGTCGCGATATTGATAAAGATGAAACTGGACTATACCTTGCAAGTCCGATGTCTTCTTTAAAGTCGGACCCATTCATACAATGGAGCGAGATGAAAACGGTGTACCCTAAATTATATACCATGGCCACCAAATACCTAATAATACCCGGAACATCAGTGCCGTCTGAAAGACTTTCCTTAAAAGCTGGGACCTTGATAACGTTTGCAAGAAACCGTCTCACCGGTTCACGCGTCAATAAATTGTTATTTATGTCTGATTATAACGAAAAAGACTGGGGGTTCACAAAATAAATTAGTAGTAGTATTAAGTATGTAGTTGTTAAGTATTGTGTTAGTATTCTTCTTAATAGAGAATGTAGATTTTTTTATTATTTTTGAATAAAGATATTAATTAAGTATGTATTTATTTTTGAGATTTTTAACACGTTTGCCGAGGCAAAGAAAAAGTACTCGATACTGAGTAGTATTAATACTTTTGATCCGATACTCTCATCGGTATCGATACTTTTGATACGATACTTGGTATCGAGTAGGTAACGATACTTTTAAAAATTTGCGGAACCCTACATGTGTTTACGCATAGTACTGGTGTAACCGCTGCGAATCCGCCATCTTGAACGGGCGACCTTGAACGGCTATTTGCGCAATGAAATTATATCACTGACAACGGACAGAATATCGGGAACGCGTGCTTCTCTACAAAGTCCCTGTCACAACCTTCTACGTTATATAACACAGCGCATCCTCAACAGATGGCGCCACGATTGAATGTCAACACAGTCATAGAAGTTTAATCACGGTGAAGAAAACTCATATAACTCAAATAACATCTCTTGATATATGTAATTTTAATAGACAAGCTATCCTTGAATAGAAAAGTATAAGCAAATATAAGTCACTCGATGAAAGCCACCGCAGTTTTTAGTCAGTAGGAGTCTGACACGCCTCATTAGCCGCCACCACAACTTACCGAAGTCCTATGTAGTATTTTATCGTGGTAAAAAAAGGAGTTCTATTCTTAGCAGTAGATAACTTCCCAAGTGTATCGCAATTGTGGCTGAATATAGAACTCCTGAAACATTCCGAAACGAGGTTTAAATAAAAAACCAATTTCACCGATATAGCTCGTAATAATAGTAAGTTGAAATTGCAATAATGGTCATAAAGTATGTAGAACTCGGAACCAATAATGTAGAACGGTTTGTAAGTGACAACCACGAATCGGAAAGAGCAGCAGGATTAGACTTACTACCCGTTGGATCGGTGATTTTGAGAAAGTCGTATTTAAGTTTTGGATGAAAATAGCCGAAAACATTTAAGAACATGAGGTAGGGCATTTTATCATCAACCAAATGCTATTTGTAACTTTACGAAGGATATTCGTCAAACTGAAAACTTGGTCGAAAAAGAATAGCATTAATAATAAATCACTTACTACTTATTTATTTGGTAGTTCTAAATTCGCTTGTTAAAAATGTTGACGAAATTACAAACATGTATGAGATAAAAATCAATAACTCAACTGCTGATTATCATTTAATTACTCGTGAAATACGTCTACAAGCTTCACAGTCTGGTATATCATCAACGAACTCAAATATTACTGGTTAGCATCATGATATGCAAAAACTGAATTCTAGTTGTGAGCGGTGCTAGTGTTGTCTCTTCAACACATTGATACCTTGTTTTGCCTCGAGATCGTATTTAAGGAAGTGAATAATGAATTATCATCTAGTCTACTCGTACAGTTTCAGCCGTCAAAATGCCAAAAGTAACATGTTTTCTGTTAGTGAGTTTTATTTTAGTTGTAGGGAGTGGTGATACGGCAAGAATTTTAGCAGTGTTCCCTGTTCCATCTATTAGCCATCAAGTAGTATTCCGACCAATAACTCAGGAGCTAGCCAAAAGAGGACACGAAGTTACCGTAATCACACCAGACCCTGCCTTCCCGAAAGGAGAATCACCAGCCAACCTTACTGAAATAGATGTACACGAAATATCATACAACACATGGCACAAGGTTTTAGCTATAACAGATGGCAAGAAAATCGACTTAGTAGAGCAAGTTAAAATATTCTTAAATTTATTTACTGTAATAATTGAACAACAATTACAAGAAAATGAAGTCCAAAAGGTTATTAATGATAAAAACCGGACGTTCGATTTAGTAATGTTAGAAACTTGTGCATTTCCGGTTCTAATTTATTCACACATTTACAAAAATGTTCCAGTTATACAAGTAAGCTCATTTGGAGCACTTGTGAGTAATTATGAAGCCGTAGGCGCTCCGACGCATCCCCTTTTATACCCTACACCTCTTCGTCAATATCTTAACAACATAACAATTTGGACGAAAGTTACTGAGCTCTACAATCATTACTACATGGAACATATCTTCGGCGATATTACGATGATAGAGAGAATGTTTAGAAGAAACTTTGGAGCTGAAGTTCCGCCAGTGGCAAAATTGATAGAAAATGTAGACATGCTTTTCCTGAACATTAACCCAGTGTTCGCAGGAATCAGACCTGTGCCACCAAATGTAGTGTACATTGGAGGAATACACCTAAAACCAGAGGAGAAGCTACCAACTGTGAGTATTTGCAGTTTATGTTATTATTTTTTTTACCGATCATCATTGGCCTTTGAAGGTTCCGCAGCTGAACATGGACCACAATAAAAATCCCTCCCAGTTTTTCTTAATCTACGATTGGAAAGATGACTGATTGATTCAGTGGTAATATAACCTTGCTTTGTGTACAAATTGGTCCCAGTTTTAAAGAACCACCTTTGCGTGATGAGCACGAATGTTTATACCCGAGTCGGGGATGTTTATTTATATATGTATTAGCATTTATTTACATAAGTAACTATATCCTTTCCTAGTACCCAAGATACGGGGAATCCTAATTTACGGCTAGATAAATTTTTATGAGAAAGAAAAATATTCACAATTAGTAATAAGTGCTTTGACGGGTGTTTGCAGATCGCAGTACAGATTGTTTGAATCGTGGAGTAACGCTGCTGCCCGTTATCCTGGTACAATCCTTAACTACTTCTCACGATACTCACGGGAAGAGATGAAGTGACACCATTAGGTCTGGTGCCACACAACAATTTTATTATTAATAATAGTTAAATATATATTGACGACTGATTGGTTACGTGGCGGTTCTGTGCCAACTGATTCCGGGTTCAGATTTTGGTAGGGATAAATTTTGTGTGATGAACAGAAAGCTTGTACCCGAGTAATGTTTATCTAGTTATATATGTTTGACCATTGATCTACATGTTGTTGTTTAGGACCTAAGACACAGAAAATCCTAATGAGGCTAGATCAATCTGTGTGAAAAAGTGTGTTCACAGTATATTATTAGTATTAAGTAAAAAAAAAAATATGAACTCTATACAAAAAAAATAATAATAATAAAATTGTTATTTAAAATGTTAAACGCGAACAAAAATATTTTTTAAGGTAAAATAATATTTAATAATAAAATAAACAACATCATCATCATCATCCCCGATCCATATTCGTCCCCACTACAAGCACACGGACCTCCCCTGATCAGGAGGGGGATTAAGGCCGTAGTCTACCGCGCTGGCCTAGTGCGGGTTGGTAGACTTCACAGACCCATGCGGACATGCGGGTTTGCTCACGAAGTTTTCCTTCTCCGTTAAGTACATTGGTGTTTACAATGTCGACCCAATAAGAAATAGAAATAACCCAGTGGTACGGGACCAGTACTGAATCCGCGATCTTCCGATCACAAGCCGTGTTTGACACCACTACATCATCAATGTTCTGTAAATAACATATAATTAATTATTTAAAAATTGAAATAAATTCGTATACACGTGTCAAGTTCCAAAAATATTCATTTCCAAACCATTTGTTTCAGGATCTTAAACAATTTTTAGATTCTTCTAAGAATGGCGTCATTTACATAAGTTTCGGGACGAATGTGGACCCTGCAATGTTGCCCGCTGAAAAGATCCAAATGTTTGTAAGAGTATTCTCTCAGTTGCCCTACAAAGTCCTTTGGAAGTGGAGTAGGGATGAGCTGCCTGGACGTACCGAGAATATCAAAATATCCAAATGGCTACCACAGTCGGATCTTTTAAGTAAGTTGATTTTATTTTCAACTTTCTTTTGCCCGCGTGTATGTCGGTTTTCCGCTGCATGGAAAATCCCGAAACAATCATAGATATACGAGTGTAAAGCCTTAAAAGTACTTGAGCTTTCTTAATTTAACGGTAGCTACTAAAACAGAGATCAAGCTGTATCTTTAATACTACTAGACCGGTTTTGATAAAACATGCAGCAATATTAAAGTCGGAATAGTACCTTTAAGAGTGTAACAGTTTGACGTAAATCTACTTCCTGGTTTTTGCCGTAATATCCACGCTTATCAGGCGTACTGAAGGTCGCAGTAGATTTTGATGGAATAACACGATAACACTGCTGCCACGGGAAGAAATGGGGTGGGCCGGCGTAACAATAGAATAATATATGGGAATCATTCATGAATAATATTCATTTCCAATACTAGAATATGAATAATAAGTACAAAAAAATAATTAAATAAAATAAACCAATTAAATATATTTTTTTATTAACCAATTTAAATTAAATAAAGTTATTGATAATTTAAATTTGAATTATTTAACATAAAACTATTTGCGAAAATAGTTTCCATTTTCGTTGAGCTAAATTCATAAAAATTTTAGCTTTATGAGTTGTTTCTGTTGACAGAACACCCTAATATAAAGCTGTTCATCACGCAAGGAGGTCTGCAGTCAACAGACGAGGCGATAACAGCAGGAGTACCAATGGTTGGAGTGCCGATGCTAGCGGACCAGTGGTTCAACGTTGAGAAATACGTGCAACACGGAATTGGCGTTAGACTCGATATGGAAACTTTAACTGATGAGCGATTAATAAACGCGATCGAAAGCGTTATTAATGATGACAGGTTGGTATTTCGAATGATTGAGTTTGTAACAAATTAACATTCTCCATTCATTCATCACTTACTCATTTTTCGTGTGTGTTCTGACAGTGAATTGGATCAAATTCTTTGCACCGCGGACGAATACGCGAGTGATCCCCGCGGCCGAGAAGGCTACAGAAGGATACGTGGTCTCCATTCGAGGACTTTTTGCCCCATCGGCCATCCGATCTTCGCGCTATGTGGCCTGCCCATTGCCACTACAGCTTGCTTATTCTACGGGCTATGTCATCGACTTTGGTTCTTCTACGGATCTCCTCATTTCTGACTCGATCTCGTAGAGAAATACCGAGCATAGCCCTCTCCGTAGCTCTCTGCGTGACATTCAGCCTCTGAAAAAGACTTTGTGAAGCACTACGTCTCACCGTAAGTCATCACTGGTAACACACATTTGTTGTACACCTTAGTTTTCAGGCACTGAGGGATTTTGGACGAGAAGACGTTTTGTAATTTATTGTATGCTGCCCAGCCGAGTTGGATCCGTCTATTGACCTCTCTCTCAAAATTGGACTTACCTAATCGGACTACCTGTCCCAGGTATATATATTCTAAAATAACTTCAAGAGTAGAGTTTCCAATATTTAGTGCGGTGGGTGCAACATGGAATTTAAACATGACCTTCGTTTTGTCAATGTTCATTTTAAGACCCACTTGTTGAGAAACGTTATTAAGGTCACCGAGCATTTGTCCAAGATCTTCCAGCGACTCAGCCATGACCACTATATCGTCCGCAAATCGAAGGTGACTGATGTATTCGCCATTGATATTGATGCCTAGTCCTTGCCATTCCAGTAGCTTAAAGGAATCCTCCAGAGCAGCGATAAACAGTTTCGGAGATACTACATCTCCATGTCTTACTCCTCTTCTCGTCCAAGGTTTCGACATCAAGTGTCACGATGCCAAGCTCACCGACGCCATGCGTCCTGATGTTAAGCGCTGCGACGCCAAACGTCCCTACGCTATTTGTCCCTACGCCAAACGTCCCGACGTCTAGCGTCACGACGACTTGCATCTTGGCAAAATTCGTCCCGATTCCAGTCGTTCCGACGCTTAGCGCCCCGGCACCAAGTGCCCCGACAAAATGCATCTCTATACCAAGCGTCACGACTAGACGCAGATGCGTCTAGTCGTGACGACGTAATGCGCCCCGACGATAAGCGTCCTGAAGCTAAGCTTCCCGACTACAAGCGTCTCGACACCAAGCGTCTTGTTATTCAATCACGGATCTTTGTTATTCAATCACGCAAAACCTAACGAATGGAGTTGAATGGGGATTTCGATAATATATTGCTTAAAGCCTGGTAGAGGTTTTAGGCTGTTTGATTATAAATGGTTAAGAGAAAGAGAAGTTATGGTTTCTTAAATATTTTCACCAATTAAATTTTACATATTTCTTAACTGAAACATTCTTTTTTGGAATTATTATATGTCTGTCTGTCAGTCTCTCTGTTTGTTCGTCTAGATCTTTGTTCTGTTCCATATTCCTCTTCGTTTATTTGTAAATATTTCCGCACGATACGGCAATGTCCAATATGGCAACTTTCTATAGCTGGACATAAGTTGTGGAGAGAGAGTGAGTTGTTGATTCTTTTGCAAAGAGGGGGCCTATGCCCAGCAGTGGAATTTTACAGGCTGATAATAATGATGATGACAAGGTGGCACCTACTCCCTGTATTGTTTTCTCCCATTTAGACTAGGCTAGCCAGCGGGTCAAGAATAGACTCGCTGGTCCTGCATCTTCTATCGTATCTATTACGGAGAACACTCTCCGTAATAGATACAATACACTCCAAAGAATTATTTGGACTAATTCCAGCCGTTGAATTCCATCACCGCACATCTCGCAAAAATTTTAAAATCACACTTTAATATTGAGTAGTTGGGCAGTTGGCAATCTATCACTGCGCGTTTCTCGTGAAATTTATTTGTACATACCACCATCCTGATGCATGAGCTCCCAGTAGGGGTTTTTCCAAGTGTATACGAGTTGGGGACTTTCAAGAAACAAATTTACATTTTTTTAAAGGCTGGCAATGCACTTGCGATTCTTTTGATGTGTGCGTGTATCTATCTATGGGCAGTGGTGATTACATACTGTGAGGTGACCCGCTTGCCCGTTTGCCCCCTCTTACATAATATATAAAAAAGTTATTCCACGAGTAACACTTATTGTTACAGTTATCGTCGCAATGTGATCAGATTGCGTACGCTGATGAACGATCAGCCGCAGTCGCCGCTGGAGCAAGCCATCTGGTGGACGGAGTACGTGCTGCGACATGGCGGCGCTAAACATCTCCGTGGGCCGGCAGCACACATGACATGGGCGCAGTACTTAGAACTAGAACTGGTTCTAACTGTAGCAGCAGTACTGTTATTAGGCGTTATAGTAGTAATGTTGTCTTTATATTATTTATATACTAAACTGAGATTATACATGAATTACACAACAAAAACGAAACAAACCTAATCAAACGTAAGAAGGAAATTGTTACTTTAATTTTATTTATTTATTTTTATTTTGTTAGTAACATAAAGACAATAATATATTATATAACATATTGTGGACACTTTCATTGATGTAGACTCCAATTAGGATTCCCTATGCCTTGGATATGCATACTAGCCATTGATATATACGTACATACTTATATAGATAAATACCAGCTCTTTCTCGCGGCTCCCCCGTGTGAATGTCGATTTTCCGCTACAAGGAAAATTCCGAAACAATCGTAGATATATATTTAAATGTCAATAAACCACTTTTACTTCAGCTCTGGTACCTTAACGATAACTAGTAAAACAGCTGTACCTTCAATTCTACTAAACCGATTTTGATAAAACATGACGTAGTATTTAAGTTGGTACACTACCTTTAATACTGTAATAGTATGACTGAAATCTACCGGCTGGTTTTTAAGTGAAGCTCAAACAAACAAATGAAAAAATAAACAATCGTTGATGGATTTGGTTTCAGGAGCCCGTAATTAGTCGATCTGAGTAGTTTGTTTTAATACCTTTCATTTACAAAATTTGACATCTAACAATTTTATAATAGTATAGATAGATTATTACAAATTATATAAAGTGTCGCTGTCCGGCCCGGCGTGATAACAGCGCCACTTCATTTCTTCCCGTGGGTGTTGTGAGAACCAGAGAAACGTCTACCAAGCGTGGAGATATGGCAAATCCCTCCATTTTAAGGGGAAGCCTATGTCCAACAGAGGATTTTCACGGATTTATGATTTTTAAATTACTAATTAGATTATCTCTTCGTCCAATTTTCATTGCTAGACTTTATGTTATCTCAATATCATTTAAGATTGACTCGTAAAAAAATCCTTAGACCTCGTGTCCGGCAGTAACTTAATAGTCTCTGAAGTATAATTAAATAATTATACAAATCACTATCTTTTTTCCGCGGTTTCGCCTGTATAAGTATCGGTTTTCCAACCAAAATTTAATAGTTGTAAAAAACCAAAAGAATTTTTACAACAATTAAATATAGAAAAAAAAAAAAATAGGTTTCGAAAAATCACACGACCAGTGTAGGCAAACTGTAACGTCCGAATGATCGCGTGGCGCGCTGTGTTACCTACTATTACCTGTTTCACTGTTTTGGACGCAGCAACTACTTCTATTTCACTGTTTTGGATGCAGAAACGTAAGTATGGTATCGGTATAAGTATTGTGATTTTTGTGTGAGATGTAATTAAAAAAAAGCTTAACTGTTTGAGGTGTATCCATGAAGCATATAGACCCGATTTAAAGAAATACGTTTCTGACCATGTTTTGAGACTAAATAGCACATTATGTGACGTCTAGAGAACATGGTAACGTGAGTAGCAGCGACCTTGAACGGCTATTTCCGCAATGAGATTGTGTCACTGACAATGAACAAATTGTTGGTAACGCGTGCTTCTGTACCCAGTCCCTGTCACAACCTTCTGCGTTACATAACACAGTGCAACTTCAACAGATGGCGCTACAGTTTAATGTCGGCACAGTCATAGAAAATCAATCACGGTGAAGAAAACTGCTATAACTCGAATAACATCCCTTGATATATGTAATATAATTAGACTAGCCATCCTTGAATAAAAAATATAAGCCAGTATAAGCCACTCGATGAAAGCCACCACAGTTTTTAGTCAGTAGGAGTCTGATATGCCTCGCAAGTGCCACCATAACTTGCGGGAGTCATGTAGGTTTTTATTGGGGTAAAAAAGGAGTTCTATTCTTAACAGTGGATAACTTCCCCAGTGTTTCACAATCATGGCTGAATATAGAACTAGTGATGAATTCCGAAATAAGGTTTGTTCAAAAAATCAAGTTCACCGATATAGCTCGTAGTAATGGTAAATTCAAATGGCAATAGAGAGGTCATACAGCGTGTAAAATTTAGAACTAATGATGTAAAAAGGTTTGTAAGTGACAACTCCGAAATAATTGGAAAGAGCAGCGGGAGTAGGTTTACCACTCATTATACCGGTAACTTAGAGAAAGTCGTTTGTTGGATGAAAATTGTCGAAAACTTTTAAGAACTTTATGAGGCAAGGTATTTTATCATCATCCAGACACTATTTGTTACTTTGCGAAGAATATTCGTCTAACTGAAAACGTAGTTGAAAAATAATAGCATCAATAATATATCACTCACAACTTATTTGGTAGTTCTAAGTTCGCTTGTTAAAATATATTGACGAAATTACAGACATGTATGAGATAAAAATCAACAACTCATCGGCTGATTATCATTTTATTACCCGTGAAATACGTCTACAAGCTTCACAGTCTGGTATATTATCAATGAACTAAAATATTATTAATTGGCATGATGATATGTAAAAAATGGATTCTAGTTGTGAGCGGAATATAAATACATATGTCTCTTCAACACATTGATACCTAGTTTAGCCTCGAGATCGTATTTAAGGAAGTGAATAATGAATTATCGTCTAGTCTACTCGTACAGCTTCAGCTGTTAAAATGTCAAAAGTAACATGTTTTGTGTTAGTGAGTTTTATTTTAGTTGTAGGGAGTGGTGACACGGCAAGAATTTTAGCAGTGTTCCCTGTTCCATCTATTAGCCATCAAGTAGTATTCCGACCAATAACTCA
>WUAW01012323.1:13431-26029 GCA_017165845.1 Thaumetopoea pityocampa | reverse complement strand
ATATATTATACAGAGTGCATTGGTGGTGTAGTGGTTTTAGACACGGCTTACGATCGAAGGGTCGTGGGTTCGAATCCCGGTCCCGTACTACTGAGTTATTATTTGTAATTCATGTACGGTCTACATTGTAAACACCAATGTACTTAACGGAGAAGGAAAACTACGTGAAGAAACCTGCATGCCCGTATGGGTGTGTGAAGTCTACCAACCCGCATTAGGCCAGCGCGGTAGACTACGGCCTAAACACCCTCCTGATCAGGGAAGGTCCGTGCCCCTGTAGTGGGGACGATATGGACTGGGGATGAAAGCTTGCGGTATTTTTGTCGATAATATTCTATGTCAATCAAGTCTAGTTCGATGACTAAGGATAGACCTCTAAATCAAAGTTAGATCTACCTAGATGGACGACTTGTCTTGTAATCCAAAACAACTTTGATAATAGAGCTATTCAAAACTATTGGTATTTACCGTGACCTTAAATGTTCGCATATTCATTTCAAAGCCCACCTCTGGAAAACTCTGTTAAGATCATCGAGCACATTGCTAAGGTCTGTCAAGGCTTCTGCTTCAACAGTTTTCACTACGTCATCGGCAAATAAAAGATGAGTCACGTATTTACGTTAATTTCAAATTCGTTTCAGTTTAACAGTTTAAACATATCCTCCGGCGCAGCCTTACAACAGTTTTGTAGAAATGACATCTCACTGCCTTACATCGTGGCTATATTGTAACTGATGATGATGATGATATTATAACTGATATCGTGGCGTATTTGTAAAATACAAATATGGAGCTCTTAATGCTTTTATTTCAATAAAGAATGATAATTGTACTCTACAAAGAATGAAAACATATTATTAATTAATGTTTAATATACAGCTATGAATATATAAAATGAATGTGATCAAAACAAAATCTCACATACAGACAGTACCTGATTTTAAAATAAAGTATTTTCCTTAATCTCATACATTTATTTGGGCGTTGCAAGACGTAAAGACGCGTTTACTCAAATCTTTGTTTTTATACTTTAATCTCTGAAACAGATAATTCGATTTTGATGGGACCTTCATTCGTAGGCTTTCAGAGAGTTATCCGAGTTATTTTATATGTCTGAAATATTAAAAATGTGTTCATACTTACCAATTGAATTGTAGAAATAAGAAGCAAAATTTAAATTATAAGCTGGATTTGCTTACGTCTACCTAAACAATGCCTACTTTATGAAACTTCGCTCCATCTTTACACCGCACGAACGAAGTCATTAATACGAATTATGAATATGAATAAAATTATGACGTCATAGGTATAACAGAATACGTACATATATGTATTATTAACCTAAAGATTATGTTACTGAAACATGTTATTTTCCATTTGGTGTTGTGGTAATTAGTTTGCGAGTACGTAAGATGGAACACTGAGTCAAATTGTTGGAATTCCCTTGGACTTTTAAGGTGAACGTCATTCGCATAATCTATTATTATAACGATTCGTAAAGGCGTACACCGAACAAAAAAAAGCCGCTTGCACTTGTAAAACTTATAGATTGCAAGACAAAGTGCATCCGGAACTAGATCATTGTGTGTAAAACTGTACAGTATAATAATATTCTAGACAGCTTCACGCACAACGATCTAGTCCCAAACTAGAATTCTCTTCATCTTAGGTACTAGATAACGAGATACATACTCATATAGATAAATACAATACATAAATAGATAAATACGTCCATGACTCGGATACAAACGTTTGTGCTCATCACACAACGTTTGTGCCTGCCAGGATTCGAAACATTGGTACAAAAAGTAGCCCCCCTAGCCAAGTTGACATTCGACAATCGTTATCGCTAATAGAAACGAAAAAAATGTATTGGAATGATACTTCTAATCGCCAAGTCACACGTGACTTATCGAATAGAAGTGTCATTCCAACACATTTTTTTCGTTTCTATTAGCGATAACAATTGTCGAATGTCAACTTGGCTACGGGGACTGGATTACAACCGCCGTACCAATCAGACGTCAAACCATTAGTGTACCGATCACGGTGTCTGTTGAAAAATAACTCTGTCTCTTACATTTATGTTCTTATATTTCGCTTAAATATAAATAAAATTTTGTTCTGGTGGCGCCGTCGTAATAATAGCGTCACTCCACGTCTTCCCGTGGATGCTGTGAAAACCGGCTAAGGGATGCATCAAGATAATGGGCAGCAGCGTTATCCTGCTAACCAAAAACTACTGTTATACGCCTGCTAAGCGTGGAGAAATAATATGCCTTGCGTGGCGTCTTGGTTCTCCACCGAACACGCTTCGTTTCTCGGGGTGAAAAGTGGGCCACGGATAGTCTCTTTGCTCGTAGCAAGTTGAAAGAAGTGGTCTCTGCCTAACCCAATTCTTCGGTAGTATAGTGGTCAGTATACGGTAACTGGTCACGCGGGAAACCAGGGTTCGATTCCTCGCCGAAGGACCAGGGAAAAAGGCGTGATTGTATGTATGTATGTACGCATGGAGATTACCGCAAATCCCTCATTTTAAGGACCCAGTCGATCAGTGGACTTTTACGGACTGATGATAATGATGTTGATTTTGCTTAAAATTCACTGACGATTCAACCGCGAAGTTTTCTCGCTGCGTTTATTAATTCTTGTGCACACGCCTTTAGTTGGAAACCATTCCA
Source organism: Thaumetopoea pityocampa (assembly GCA_017165845.1). Taxonomy (NCBI): domain Eukaryota; kingdom Metazoa; phylum Arthropoda; class Insecta; order Lepidoptera; family Notodontidae; genus Thaumetopoea; species Thaumetopoea pityocampa. The sequence goes on along the minus strand of WUAW01012323.1, from coordinate 23,348 downwards.
GTGGAATACAAAAGAGGCTATACAAGCCGACGCGGCTTCTCAGTTCATTCGAAGTCTTCAGACGGTTACTGTGTCGCTGGTCGCTTGTCTGTCTTACAAAGTGTTAACAGTTAATTCATAATGTTAATAGGATATTATGTTATTGTTGTAAGTATGATTTAATTTATTTGAAGTTTATTACATACTATGAACGTACGTAATAATTTTTATACGGCCAGTTACAGTCAAATATTTTTTTCTCGGTGAAGGGATAAAAAAAGAGTATGTCATTCTTGTTGTAGTTTGAGGTAGGTTATGACAACCGGTTATATTAACCGGTTATAATATAATTACTATGTATAAGAAGTTAAATTATCTGTAACTTTATTTAACGCTACCTGCTACACACAACTCCGCTCGCGTACACAATTTAATCAAAAAAATTTGCAATATCATAACTTCTCTTTCTTTTAGCTGATTGCAATAAAACATAGTCGAAATCCTATTCCAAAATCTAAGCGATATATAATCGAAAAATCCATCAAAATCCTTCCAATAGTTTTTGCATGATCTTATATCAAAGTGAAATACAGATAGAGACAAAAAATTTAAAAAAAGCATGTTTTTGTCTCTATATTGATAAGAAAGTAATTTTTTTTTTAATATTCAGCGTAAGATTTGTTTCAATTACAGTGTTTATTATATAATAATGTAATATTTTAAAACAATATTTTACAAAAAATTGTATCCAAGTCATGGACGTATTTATCTATTTATGTATTGTATTTATCTATATAATGTATTTATACCGCTGTTTAGTTCTCAAGGTACAGGAAATACTAGTTTGGAACTACATCAATGATCAATGCGTGTGAGTGTCCAGAGTATTATCATTATTATTTTAAAGATTATAGTAGAAGTTCATTAAATTATTCCATACTATTATCCTAGTGAAGGGAGGAGAGCAACTTTCAGTGCAAGCTTTGATAAGTTCAAAGTCCACTAATTCCTTCCATGCAGCGGAAGTTCGTGGCCGCCGGTGACTATTTAGCATAAAGTACTCAATATGCTTGCCTAGCGCTCTGACACAAGCTAATGTAGATTTTAAGACTACAGTAATAATGTCGCAAATGCATTTCTTTAATTTCATTTTGTGACTATTTGTAGATATTGTTTTATTTTTTATGATAAATTCTTCATCATCACAAGCTCACTGTTAGGATATGAGACTTAAAAATGAGAAATTCTGGCAGACATCGTGGAGATCGCAGTAGATTTTGTTTGAATAACAGGATAAAGATGCTAACTATTATTTTTTTATATAAGAAGGCTAAATGGGCAACCGAGTCACCTGATGGTGAGTGATCACCGCTACCCATAGAGACCCGCAACGCCAGATGGATCGCAGATGCTTTGCTCACCTTTAAGAAAAGTGTAGGCTCGTTTCTTGAAGGTCCCCAATTCGTATCCGCATGGAAAAATTCATAGTATTCTGGTACATCCTTAGTTTCTGATAATATCCACAGGAAGAGATATGGTGACGCTATCATCATGCCGGCGTCAAACAGTAATGAATATTTAATTATGGATTTATGACTACCACTGCATTATGGATATATTAACGACCCCGGTCATATAGAGGTTGTCTGAGAGAAATCGCAGTATATGATAAGAAAGTTTATGTAATTTTAAGATGACAAACTAGCTCCAGCACGCGGCTATGCTCGCATCAAAAGCTAAAATAACAGAGTTAAAGTATTATGACTTAATCCTTGATAGAAGCTATTCTGTATTTGATAAATCCGTTGAGCCGTTTCAATGTGTACAAGTACCAACCATGCACTCACTCACTCACAAACATTCGGTTTTACTAATACGACTACTTTTGATGAAACATGCCGCAGTATTTAAGTCGGAATAGCACCTTTAAAACTGTAATAGTCTAATTAAAATCTACTCGCTAATTTTTGCGTGAAGCCCGAACAAACAAACAAACATCGACGCATTTGGTTTCAGAAACCTTTAATTAGTCGATCTGAGTAGTTTGTTTTTAAATATCTTTGGTTTTTGAAAATTTGACATTTAACAATATTATAATAGTATAGATAGATGTAAAGGCGAACTTAATACCTAAAGTATTCTCCGCCTGTTTACTTTTGAATAGATTAAATAGGTAATTCTATCTATGGCTGAGTTTATTTTTTCTATTTGCAGGCTGCGTTCCATTGCAGTCTTCAGTTAGTTAATGCACAAGTGAGAAAAGTCAAGAGTAAAGGCAGTAAGTATATCATGTCTCCGCACCAACCTGACAAATATTCAACGAAGTCTAAACATAAAGATCTCTTCTGTAATCAAAGTTTACACGGGAAATCCCAAAACAATCATGGATTTATATAAAAAGCCTCAGAAATATGAATAGTACCTTTAAGAATGTAAGTTTTATCAAAATCTACTCGTTGGTTTTTGCGTGATGCTCGAACAAATAAATAAACATCGATGGATTTGGTTTCTGAAACCCTTAATTAGTCAATCCGAGTATTTCTTTTAATGTCTTTGGCTTACGAAATATGATATTTAACTATTTTATCAGTATATTACTGATGTATTCAACGGAAAAGGAAAACTTTGTGAGGCAACCCGCATGCACGCATGGGTGTGTGGCGATCTACTTCACTAGATACCACACATCCTTAACAGATGGCGCTATTCTAAAAGTGACGATATAATATGGAAGTCTGAATCACGCGCATGAAGTTTAATAGCGATATAGCGTATATACAACGACCCGACATCTACCGTCGGGGCGGTGGCAGGCCCCGCCAGACATAACACCCGTCTGGTCGGAAGATTTTCCCTTTTCCGATACTGCCACTCCTGCCACACTTCGACCAACAACTGGTGACGTAATCATCAATGGGTCATCATAAACTTCTCGCTAAAGGTGTTTGAACTTTATCAACCTGTACTAGGCCAGTGTGGCTACGTCCTAACCCTCTCCAGAGAAGGGCAGGTCTATACCACGAATGAATAAATATACATGGACCTTCTGTAGGTTCTTATACATTATTAATTAAGACAAAACCTTTTAATTACTACTCTGTTATTTAAATTGATAAGGAAAATTTGTAATATTACATGACATAACATAATTAATTTACATAATGTAAGGGTAACCTGATCCCAAGGTCACAACTATACATATACCTACTTACATTATATAGTATTATAATTGTCACAATAAATACTATGTGTTACATCATAATAGATCGATTGTGTAAGTTACTGTTCCTGGCATTTTTAATACTAGTATATTTAAAGAGAGCCTATCATTGATCTAACGGTAAACAAACAAATATTCTGTGTTTTAATCGGATAAAAATATATATTATAGTTTAATAAATATTTTTTTGATTTTTTTATAATTCAAAATATGATACTTCACTTAAGAACTTCACGTGATCACAAGGTATTACGAAAACAGAGAGTTTTGAAACGTTTTTCAGGCATCGAACTCTAAGTTTCGTTCAAGTTCCTTCAAGTCGTACTTAAAATATATTAATCTTTTGCTCGTATTATTTCCATAACGCTAATTTAATCAATTTGAAAGAAAGAAAGAAAGAAAACGCATTTATTTAAAGAAAGAAATTAAATAATATTTACATAAAGAAATTATGTGCAGAGTGCAGTGGTTTCTATAGTGCTCTACGCCTGTCCAAAAAGCCCTATCTCAGCTGATTTCAGCAGCAAGATTAAACATGCCCGGTTTCGACCCCAGGCTTTGCCTGGTATTATAATGTGACAAAGGGTTTGCTGTTAATCACAACAGTTTCTCTGGACTTTCACTTCAAATATATACTGGTTTGAGCCTATACTCGATGTGTATTCCGAACTACAACTATATTTATCATCATTAGAAAACCTTTCGTCTCCTCTATCGCTTATAGATTCTTAGTTTATCATATTTAAGCCAGTTGTTGACTACAATCTCACCTGATAGTAAGTCGCGATGTAACCTAGGGTGGTAAAACGTACTAGCTTAATAACAACCTATTCACTCTTGTCTTAAATAATCTTGTGTTAACCTACATTATAATAGGACGTAAAGACTGACGCAGGAAGACTTTGATTGCACGTATTATTTACGTAGAAGCAAATCGCTTCGTACAGATGGCAGTGATGTACGAAGTGGGAGTGATAGCCCGTCGTGCGCTCAGTGGTCCGATGGTGAAAATGTTTCCAGGAAAAATTTTCATTTTAGACTTTAAATACACCGTGAATGACTGCTAACGTGCTTCCCGTGCTCGGATGCAAAGGCCAAGGCGGATGCCGCACAGTTTTTAATGGGTGCAATTCTCACATAACCGACGTATTGTGCCCTCGGCGAGGCGGTATGGGTCAGCCATTTTCTGTGTCTAAAAAAAGAACAAAAAAGGTCTTTAAATACAATTAATTTATTCATAAAACAAACAAGTTGTGAACAAGAATATATAGTGAACAAGTATACACACTTCATGAAAGCGGTTATGGTTTAGTGTTGTACTAATATAACCAAAAGCGTGCATCTATCTATTTATTGTTTTTTTTACTAATTTACGCCGTTTATCGTAAAATTCTGTAGGGATATGTGATACTGAAGACCTAGATAGGCTATAGATCATCATCACCAGTGAGCAATATCATCATCAGTAAATCATCACCATCACTAAATCATCATTATCAAAATGCCAAACTAATTTTAGTCTTAAAATTAATATTTTTATTTTAAGTATATAATTTAAGTTTTAAAATTGAATCGCATATCATCACTACGTATATAATAAATTTGTCTTTAAAGTACATATTCTTCTATTTCAGAGGACATATATGAGCCTATAATATTTCCCGGCCCCACTAGCGCCCTAGCTAACCGGCATGGTGAGCTCGATGATGTTCCGTCGGAGTGTATGAACCAGACATACTGCTCGATAAAACCCAAAAATTACCCACAGGAGCTGTTTGACAGTATGTTTAAGGGCACTGTAAGTAACACTTGATGTAGACTTTTTTGTACTATACATAGACAAGGCGTCGGATTTAAGCCAGTTCATGAAAGATACAACATTTATTTCACTCATCTTTAAGCTATTTATGAACAAACATATAATACACCTATCTTTATTTCAGCTTGTTATGAACCAACTTCTATTTCACACATATTTATTTAAGCTACTTATGAACAAACATGTACTTCACTTATTATTACTTCAACTTGTTACGAATAATCATGCATTTCACTCATCTTTACTTCAGCTTGTTATGAACCAACGTGAATTTCACTTTTCTTTATTTTATTTCATTATAAACAAATTTGTATTTCTCTCATCTTTATTTAAACTAATCTTTATATAAACAAATACGTATTTCACTCATCTTTATTTAAGCTCTTCATGAACAAATATGTATTTCACATATCTTTTCTTCAGCTTGTTATGAACGAACCTCTATTTCACACATGTTTATTTAACTTATTTATGAACAAACATGTATTTCACTTATAATTAATTCAACATGTTATGAATAATCATGCATTTCACTCATCTTTACTTCAGCTTGTTATGAACAAACATGCATTTCATTTATTTTTACTTCAGCTTGTTATAAAGAAACATGTATATCAGTCATATTTCATTCAGCTAATTATGAACTAACATTTTTTTCACTCAACTTTATTTCAGCAAGCAACCTCTCCACTTCTTATTCTTACGGAAAATCGAGATGGCAACTTGGACGAGTTGACGGGCTGTGATCCAATCGTTACGGTAAGTAACTTTGCTCCCACACATTTTATCGTGGAAAAGAAATGCAGACACGTAATATTATACACCACGTTTCATCGAAGTATTTCCAATGCAAATGTGATAGGAGGCGAGCCTGCCGCTATTCTTCAGGTATAAATTTTAAAGTGTTGTTTTTCTTCGCCGTTATTTTAATTCTATGTTTCTTCTTCATCTTCACCAGTCCGTGGAAGTCCACTGCTGGATATGGGTATTAAAAAGGACGAATTTGTCATAATCGCCACGCTTGACATTCGTCTCGGAGTTCACAGTAAATTTGATTGAATAACAGGGTAACGCTACAACGCTACTACGCCCATTGTCCGGGTGCATCTCTTAGCTGATTTTCACATCATCCACAGGAAGAGATAGAGTAACGCTGTTATTATGTCGTTGTACCATGTAGGTTTCCTCATGATATTTTTCTTCATTGTTTGAAGTGGGTGAATTAATTATTAAATTATTCATAGGCATCATTTCGAAAAGTTAAAGGTACGTGCCTTGGATTCGAACTTTGAGACTTAATCTGCATGCCATTAGGCTACAGATGCTTCAGTACGAGTGTGTGACGTAATATGTGGTACTTAATGCAATGACTCAATACAAGGAACTTATACAAAAAAAAAACAAGTTTACTTATGGCACTTATGTTCGTCGAGTCTTTAGAAATTGTGTTAGATCCTTTTATCCTACTGCGCCAGAAGGGGGGGTTATGTTTTTCAAGTGTATGTATGTAGGTATGTATATTTCTTTGGCATGCTCTGCAGTCTAAACGGCTTGATGGATTTTAGCTTGAGAGGTGTCGTTAGATTCATCTTAACTGTGAGAGTGACACCAGTGTCACTAGGGGAATTATTGAAAAAAAAAACCAAACTGAACAATGTTTTTTTTTATAATTTTGATACACCCGGGTGTATCAAAATTATAAAAAAAAAACATTGTTCAGTCTGGTTTTTTTTTTCAATAATTCCCCTAGTTTATCAACCAACATATTCTAACGATGGATTATTGTAACTTACTGTCAGCCCTTTGAAGCCTTTGATTAGGTATATATGTTTAAAGTTGGAGGAACACTTCAAGACTTTCCAAAATGTGATTCTCTCCCCCTGTATAGTTCTAGACTTATTTATTTCTTAGATACTAATTGTAAAATATCTGTACGGCTAAAATAAATAAATATTTTATGCTATTCTGATGTCACGGCGCAAGCGCCTAAGGTGTGTATTTGCTGTAATCTCCACGTTTAGCGGACGACTTGCACATCGCAGTAAACATTAGTTGGATTATAGATATATCATATCATATTGTTGTGTTTTTATATGGTTTCCAAGGCGTTCAAAAAAGAAATTAGTATTGCTATAAATATAGCGATGACGTGTAACCAGATTTTTACTGCTAAATTATAAATTAAATGAAATCAATAAATGTAATGATATTAAAGTGCATACAATAATAAAGTATATTGGTGGCCTAGTGGTGCTGTACACGCTCACGATCTAAAGGTCGTGGGTTCGATCCCGTTCCCTAACACTGAGTTATTTCTAATTCATGTTCGATCTACATTGTAGACACCAATGTACTTAACGGAGAAGGAAAAATTTCGCTAGGAAAACTGCATTCCAACATGGGTGTGTGAAGTCTATCGACTCGCACTAGGCCAGCGTGGTAGACCATGGCTATAAGGCCGTAGTCTACGGTTACCCCCTTAGGGGGATTAACCCCTCCTGATTAGCGGAGATCTGTGCCCATATAGTGGGAATGAATAATAATAAATCTTTAAACATATACTTTTAACTTACAGTACGAACCACTTTACCAAGTTCGCAATGAGGCTGGGTGGCACAAAGTGGCACAGTCACCGAAAGAGAACTACCTCCAGATGGTCCGAATTGAGAAGTGCTCGTGAGTACCTTGACTGAACTACTTTTAGCAGTCTCATGTCCTTAACACTACCACGAGATTGCCTTTAATAATGACAACTATGCCAATGGGAAGATACCAAGGAGTCTCAGGTTTGAATCCTGAAAACGAATACTTACATACTTACTCCTATGGCGCAGCGACCCAAAGCGAGTCTTGGCCTCCGAAACAAGGGATTGCCAACGTTGCCGGTCTTGCGCTGCCTCCTGCCACTCATCAACTTGCAACTCTCGCAGGTCCTTCTAGCGGTATCTGGGTCGACCGACGCGGCGGCGGCCAATCGGAGTTCCAAGATACGCTTTTCTAACGTTGCGATCCTCTCCCATCCTTTCGAGGTGGCCCAACCAGCGATTGAACCAACCAGAGCTGGTTGAAAACGAATAGCTAAAAGTAAATAATTTTTATTTTCAGTTCATATATACGCCAACAAATCAACAACGGGGTAATATACGTCGGTAAAACGGGGTATTACATTTGCATTTCCGAATTTTAATTCGATGCAGCGGAGGAAAATAAAGGAATGAAGGAAATCCTGGTTACGCCTTTTTAACCGACTTCATTTTAAAACAGTGTCGAAATGGGGATGTAGATTTATGAGTTTAAAATTATTTGTAAGATTATTATACAAAATAATCTTTGCGTGCCGAAAGTATTTAGAACAGTGATTCTTAACCTTTTTTTTTGTTGCGGCACACTTTTAAACGATTTCAAAATTTGACGGCACACAATGAAAAAGATAATTTTAAAAGTTGAATGTAACATAAAATAATATGTACTACAAAAACAACAGTGCGTTTATTAAGGGATTCATTACAAGTTGATGATGAGAATACTTTTAATGAGAAATTTGAGCTTGATGTTTTTTGATAATTTCATTTAGATTTGGCCGTAAAAATGACAATGCTACTAAAGCATATTATTATTATAATTTTTACTATTATAATTATTATTAGTATAATTTTTACTATATATATTTCTAAAATTTGACGGCACACTAAGAATTTGGCGGTACGCAAAAGTGCCGCGGCACAATGGTTGAGAATCACTGGTTTAGAATATGGTTTGATGTAAGACTTGTTATTCACCTCTATTTTCAATTCCAGAGTAATGGGCAGCATTATTATTTTGTTAGTATTCAATCAAAATCTGCTACGATCTCCAACACGCCTTCCAAACATTGAAATTATGACAAATCCCTCCCATTTAAAGGAGAGGCCTATGTCCAACGGTGAACTTTCCACGGACAGAGTACGATGATAGTTTGCAATTAAAAAATAAAATCCAGAAGAAAGAAGCACGCTATTTGATTCACCGGTCACGATCTTCTCTTATTTTTTTGGAATTAATAACATTTTTTTTTTCAGCGGTGAAGCCAAACCTTGCTTCGAAAGATTTGCCAGTCAGGAATTGGAATCTTTCTGCAAGGAAACCACCACCAAATGGGAGTTCGTCGTTTTGAAGCCAGACGGGAGCGACACGGACAAAGTTAATATAGAACTGCCTATCTGTTGCTCTTGCCATTATAGACCTAAACAAAAATAAATTTAAGTATGAAATCGAAATAGAAATAATTGGTATGAAACTATTATTATAATATTATTTCTAGTCTAAGCCACGCCTGATGGAGGATCAGTTGATTGGTAATAATTAATGAAATAAATATTTCTTGTTAATAAAAATAAGACTCAAATAAATATTTACTAAAAAATGTTAGAGGATAAGAATTATTGTAGAAATACTTAAATTAAATATGATAATTGTAAATGTAAAATGTGATTTATAAAGATAAAATTTTATATATGTTTAGTTTTCTTATTTACCGCAATTTTTCATAATTACTTAGAAATGATGTAAACATCCGTCAAAATGAAGTCGTCATTATTTACATCATCATCACCAGCCCACAAAATGCACTATTGGACATCGGCCTCCTCCTTAAAATGGAGGAATTTGCCATAAGCTTGGCAGGCGTCTTGGAAATCGCTGTAGAGTTAGCTATAATACTTAAAAAAGTCATACAGGCTGCTGTGACTCCAATAGCTTCATAATATTACTCAATAACAGTAATATCATCATCCCCAGTCCATATCATCCCCACTACAGGGGCACGGACCTCCCCTGATTAGGAGGGGGATAGGCCGTAGTCTACCGCGCTGGCTTAGTGCGGGTTGGTAGACTTCACACACCCATGCGGGCATGCAGGTT
>WUAW01012317.1:1242-12019 GCA_017165845.1 Thaumetopoea pityocampa | reverse complement strand
GGTGTCTACAATGTAGACCGTACATGAATTACAAATAATAACTCAGTGGTACGGGGACCGGGATTCGAACCGACGACCCTTCGATCGTAAGCCGTGTCTAAAACCACTACACCACCAATGCACAATGATGATGATATACTATCGAAAATTATGTAATATGAAAATTTATTCGTCTCTTAATGCTGTTACAATATTGGTGTATAATCTCGCGTATACTAAATGATTACTTACAATTATATGAAAAGGGTTATTTCATATTGGATCATTCTAGAAAATATAATACTTTCACAATTAGATACACTGTAACGAATACTAGATTTTCGTAGGATTGTTAAAATCAATAAGATTTTGTATCAAACTAATTATTTTATTCCAAGCGCATGGATTATACATATGAAAAAAAAAAACAGGTAAAGAACTATCATTGTCATTTTTTGTGTATTGTGTTGACAATGCCATCTAGTAGAAAAATATAAAAGCTTTCAGAATTAATACATGCTTTCAAGATCATTGTCTATGGTCACTGATATTTTTTCTTATAGTTTTTTTTAAATATTGAACATAAATAAATTTACTTATTATAACAAATATAATAACGGAAAGTCATTTACTTATAACAAATATCATGAAAAAAATTATTATGTGGTAAAAGATTATTATAATATTAGGCCCGTGATTGACTTCTTAACCTTGACACAACATTACGTGTGGCGGGTAATGGGCAGCGAGTTTTAAAGTAATTAATTTCATGTTGTAATTTCAAAAATGATTACATTATGAAAATAACCTATCTTTCCGTGTACCTTTCATATGGTAATGGTATTTTGTAAAACGCCACATCTTAAATTAAGAAACAAATTTTAATGTCAGTGTTGCTAACATAAAAAAATCACAATAAGATGAAAGACACAATCAAACACACCCAGATACTTTTTATTAACAACATTAAAGCGTTTGTTAATTAATAACATATCAAATACATATTATCGATGATTGGTACTTTCATCTTATTAAAGTTTTTAATGTTACGTATTATAAACAAAAAAAAAAAGTTTATGTATAGAATAAGTACATTTTTAATACGTGTAATGTTTTTTTTTTTTAAATTAGACATTAAAAAATCTCAGAGTAACTAGCGCGAGACACTAATTGTATGGGTTGCCAATGTGACATAACGATTCACTGGATCCCTGCACTAAGCAACACANATTATAAACAAAAAAAAAAAGTTTATGTATAGAATAAGTACATTTTTAATACGTGTAATGTTTTTTTTTTTAAATTAGACATTAAAAAATCTCAGAGTAACTAGCGCGAGACACTAATTGTATGGGTTGCCAATGTGACATAACGATTCACTGGATCCCTGCACTAAGCAACACGGTTATATAGCAGCTAACTGACGCGAGTCAGAAACAAGGTGCTATTTATATAATGCTCGAAATAGAAATAGCGCGCTAGAGACTATTTCACGGTTTTTAGCATATTACTTTATACGCTATGTTATGATGAAATTAGTGGATGAGTTTCATGGTGTGGTGACTTATCTCGTAAGTTATCACGGCATGGCGGCGTATTATAATCAAACTGATATTGACAAAGCTACGCGACATTTGCTATTTTTAAACGTAACGATCGAAACAACGCTTGTATAAATCACGTGCTATTTAACGTGCTAAACGCTATTTTGACCGTCTTGGCTGCCTTCAGTCCGTGAATCACTAGGAACACCTAGACTGACTGGATGTTTAAGAATTTGGACTGTAACCTGCCTCGTGCATTAGTGTTGTTTGTCTATTTTTCATGTTTAATTGTATATCAAGCCCCCCTAGCCAAGTTGACATTCGACAATCGTTATCGCTAATAGAAAGGAAAAAAATGTATTGGAATGACACTTCTACTCGATAAGTCACGTGTGACTTGGCGATTAAAAATGTCATTCCAATACATTTTTTCCTTTCTATTAGCGATACCGATTGTCGAATGTCAACTTGGCTAAGAGGGAATGGTGGAAATTAAAAATTAAGTGACATTTTATCAACGTATGTGAGAGAGGAGAGAGAGAGAAAGGGAGACAGATGGAAAGAGAGGTTCGAAGTCCACTTTTATTTAAATAATGTGTAGAATATTGAAATATTCAGATGACATCAAAACACCTCACAAAAATCAGGAAGGCAGACAATACCATGTAAACATATGACACATCCGCTCAACTAGTCTTGAGTCAAAAAAAAAAATTATCGAGAAACAGCGTTTTTTTTTCACTTAGTAAGTTTTTAATAAGTTATAATGGATTTTGAAGCTTTAAAACATAGTGTAAAACGTATCCTGAAAAAAAAACCTTTTTTTTTCTTTATAACACTATTTGATCTGATACACGATATATAAGCATTTCAATACTTGTTTATGTATCTCAAAGTTAACTGGAATGTTGCTTAGCCAGTATCTCTTTACCAATTAGCGATATGCATTATCAATGGTGGCAATGTGTTTTAGAAAGAAAAAAAAAATAAAAACAGGTAAATTGTAAAACGATGACATATGAAATAAATTAAAACAAGTCTTTCCTAACTTGTTGTATTTACAAAATTATTATTTAGCGCTTTCGAGCATTATATTTGCATTTTCATTAATAGAAATTCGAATAAAAAGACAAATTAAGATTATTTAAAAAAAGAAACAAGACAGTACTCCTTTCTTGTAGTCAGTCAAATAATAACGAAAGATTTCCAAGTGTGTTGTTACTCTAAAATTCAACAATATCGTTATTTACAAAAAAAATAATAATACTATAGTAAAATTCTAATAGCTGTGAAAGCACAAAGATGGCGTTAATTTAAACATTTAAACATTTACACATTTTTCCGTTTCCAAAAGAATTGTGGACTCGAGCACACGATCACGATCATATAACTCATTCTCGATCATATGGCTCATGCTCGATCATACAGCACGTTTAAGATTATAATATCACATTAATTTATATTTCAAAGTATGTTATTTATTAATTATTATATTTTTCGCATGTTATTTATTATTATATTTTTCGCATATTATGCGATGCCGAGACGACAATATATGTGACATCAAGAACGTAATGCCGGTAATTTTTCAGTTATGTCCTACTACTTGGGCCACAGGATGAGACCCCGAGCTCATGAGGGATCCTCCAAACGAAATCATTTATCTTGCACCTAAAAATTTCATAGTCAACTCAACAAAATAAAAACACCATTATGGCCAGCAATGTACAATTCACAAACGGTTATCGATTCACTTATAATAATACATATTAAGTTTATCTAGTAACCAAGTCACTAAGGTACATTTTGACATTTGTATGCGCCTCTTTTTTTTGACGTTTTTAAATGGACCCCGAATACTGTGCGCAAGGGGCCCTGCATGCTCTAATACTGTCTTGGCGGACTTTATAACACCAATAGTGGGGCTGATTCTGTTGTAACAGAACTCAACTGAATAAATTTATTCCCTATCTTTTTCTAATGTTAAACACCAAAACGAGATAGCAAACAATTATAGCGAGTACCGATGTACATTTCTGTCAAACGGTTCAAAACACTGTTCCATTTTTGTGTATCTTTAGTCCGTGTGTTCCGAGATCGCGTCTAAATCTTTTGACGTCTCTAAACGAAAATGACAGCACCAAAATTGTAGCTATCTCGTTTTGACGTTTGACATTAGAAGAAGATAGAGACAGACTAAATTTAGTTAAGTTAGTAGTTAGCTAAATTTAGTTCTGTTACAACAGAATCAGCACCATTGTTAACTCATTTGCATCATGATATGCGCGCATTCACCTGCCCCTATCATGCGTATATGTGAGCGCAGTGATTATTACTAATAAAAATTCTTATTAATTCTTCATTTATGCAATATTGTTTTTATTTTTCATATTTTGAAATATTTTAATTTCAATACAATAAAAAATAAAATTGGTCATAAGAACAAATTTTCCACTTTCCCGTTAAACGGGTTAAAAGTATAATCGATGTAGATAACTCATGACACTCAATAGTATTCATTCTGATGTAACACGGCTTAAGCTAAATATCGTCTCTCCTATCTTTTTCTAATGCCAAACACCAAAACGAGACAGCAAACATTATCAGCGAGTACCGACCTACATTTCTGTCAAAAGGCATAACAAACTTTGCGTACAGTTAGTCGGCATGTTCCGAGACCGCATCTAAATTTGTATGTAGAAGTTAATATTAACGTGTCTAAACTGAGAGTGTCTAAATTATTCCTATCTCATTTTGACATTTGGCATTAGAAAAAGACAGAAGAACTACTAAATTTAGCTGTGTTATAGCAGAATTGACGCCAATATAGGCACGTCCTTAAACCATAAAGCACTGAGGAATGTCATTTGACACTAAACCTACCGACATTATATATATATATATATATATAATAAAATGTCTAATATATATATATATATATATATAAAATCTACTATATAATCGGTTAAGTAACCGTTTTTCAAATTAGACATTTTATTATTACATTAAGAGGTTTTAAGTGTCAAAAGCGGCGCCGGTAGGTTCGGTGATAGCGTACAGTGATTACGCGTAATAATTTCTCTGTTGACGCCCCACTTTCGTCATATTTGTGCACAACTCGCGATCCCTGAAACAAAGAATAAAATAATTAAACGTGATTATTATTCGACGGTCCCGGGTTCGAATCCTGGTAGAGACAAACTTTGTAATGAGCACGAACGTATGAGTATACGTACCTGAGTCATGATTGTTTATCTATATTTGTATTAATATTTATTTATGTAAGTATGTATATCATTGTCTTAGTACCCGAGATATAGTGAATCCTAATTTCAGGCTAGATCAAAGTGTGTGAAAAAAAAATGTAATTATATACGAAACGATTCATTTAATTTTTTGAAGTGAAACTTCCATGAAATTCTGTGGGTGTAATGAGAGTAAAATTTTCAAAGTCGAATTTGAGTGCGATTTTTTATAAGTTATACTTCTCGAATAAAAGGATGAAAGTGAATTTTGATGTTGCGCGCGCACCGCGTAACAAAAGATTCACATAATGCAGTTGGTCGCGAAGTTAGTCGTTGACGCGCATGTGCGAATCAGTCAGTATATCGCTCATCCAATAGAATAATGACGTAATTGCAAAAAAGTTAAAATTTTATTTTGTGTTTAATTTGGATGATTTGTTGTTTAATATGGATTTCTTTCGAGAGTGCTCAATTTATTAATAATAATCTATAAATAAATCATGAAAAATCATGATAATCGATATGATTTACAAAATGGGCATAATCCAATTTTAAACTGAAACGCTTCATCTGATAAATTGCAAAAATGTAGTTACGTCATTGTTCTATTGGATGAGCGATATGTACTTTTGATGTATTATACTACAAAACATAACTGACACCATAAGTTATGTGCATGTTATATTCATAAAGTGGAATATTTTATTTATAATATCCTTTACCTGTAACTGATCTAAGCTAATATAAGGTACTAGCTTTTGCCCGCGGCTCTGCCCGCGTTAATGTCGGTTTTTTGCTACATGGGAAATCTCTACACAATCATAGATTTATATAAAAAGCCTTAGAACCACTTTCACTTGACCTCTCGCACCTTAAACGCGGTTACTAAAACAGGGATCAAGCTGTATCTTCAATTCTACTGGACGGATTTCGATGAAACATGCCGTAGTATTTAAGTCGGAATAGTACATTTAAGACTGTAATAGTGTAACCAAAATCTACCCGCTGGTTTTCGCGTGAAAACCGAACAAACAAACAAACATCGACAGAGCCCTTTCAGAAGCCCTTAATTAGTCGATCCGAGTAGTTTGTTTTTAAAGATCTATGATTTTTGAAAATTTGACATTTATCAATTTTATAATACTATCAATTTTATAATAGAAGAATTTTGGGAGGTTGGGAGTACATTAGTAGAAGTAGTCGTCAATAAAGGAGTCGAGCCCACCTTATATCGCCCCACCCGCCGTTCCCTTTGGTCAGCTTCTTGTTGTGCTTGGCGCCGCCGGCGGAGACCGTGGCGGTGACCCGCGTCG
Source organism: Thaumetopoea pityocampa (assembly GCA_017165845.1). NCBI lineage: Eukaryota > Metazoa > Arthropoda > Insecta > Lepidoptera > Notodontidae > Thaumetopoea > Thaumetopoea pityocampa. The sequence goes on along the minus strand of WUAW01012317.1, from coordinate 5,938 downwards.
GGTACAGGAACGGCTTGGCGTTCTGCAGCAGCTTCTGCACCTTGCTTATTACGGTCGACGCGTTGCAATTGGACTTCTTGTGGTGGAAGCCGCTGCAAGAGAAACGATCACAATAGAATACATACATACAATCACGCCGGCATCCCATAACGGTAGGCAGAGACCACAGTTCGCCACATACTACGAACCTGACACACCTCTCTCGCCTCATCCATATCCATAGATCTTCTCATACACTTTCGTCGATTAAGGGTGCTACGAACTTGGCCTTTTTGGAACAAGTTGTTGATATGATTAAAGTTTTTCCCGGGCGCCCTCTTCCGACACTTCCACTCACATTTGCCCGGTATATTCGTAGAATAGAATATACATACTTATACAGGGGGTAGACAAAACAAATCTAAACACTCTGCATACAGGGCACGTAAGTTTGGCCCTGCGCTGTACAACACGTGTTGCGGTTGCCGATCGTTTTTTGTTTTCAATGTGTCACGTGGACCTTCCTCTTCCGTCACCAGTAACCGGTTCACCCGTGAGTGTCGCGGTGTGAAAGCGGTGCGGTAAAATGGGCGACCTGACAGACTTCCAAAGAGGCATGATCGTTGGTGCCCGTCTGGTCGGAGCTTCAGTGACAACAGTGGCGAACGTTGTGGGGGTATCGAAAGGCACTGTGTCCAATGTCATGAGGGCATACACAATTCATGGGCAAGAGGCGTATCCACGGATACACCTCTTCGCATTTACTGCTGTGGGCAGGGGTTTGGCGATGGCGGCCCGGCTATGCATTTACATTTTATGAAGTTCCCGTTGCACTGTTTTCGATGAAATCGGATTCTGCAGGCCGGAATTGAGTTCAAATGTACTTTTCATTGCAGTGATCTTCTTTTAAGCTGCTACAATCCGTTTTAATGCCCGGAGGGCATTTCGTGCGCGTGATTCAGATTTCCATATTATATCGTCACTTTAGAACTGCGCCATCTGTTGACGATGTGTGGTATGTAGTGAAGTAGATCGCCACAAAGATATTTTATAATATTCATTTCAGATAGACTAATTGAAGCCTTCTGAAACCGGAAGCAGCTTTTGCTTTCTTCGCGTCTGTTTCTTTGTTTATTCGAGTTTTAGTCAAAAATCAACTGATGGAGCTTGTCGTCACAATGTTGTAACGTTAAAAGTATTATTCTGACTTAAATATTGCAGCGTGTTTCATCAAAATTGGTCAAGTAGAACTGAAGATACAGCCTGATCTCAGTTTAGTAGCCGCCATTGTGGTACCAGAGAGCTCTACCAAAAATAGGTCACGATTTTTTTTTTGTAAATCTATAACTATTTCGATATTTTCCATTTAGTGCAAAAATCGACATTCACGCGGACGGAGCCGGGGATGAAACTTAGTTCAAAATATAACTAAAAATATTAATTTATGTCAACATATTACTGTCAAACAAAGGCTGACAAAAACATTTAAATATATATTACTAACTAAAAATATTTATTTATGCCAATATTGTACTGTCAAAAAAGCCTGACAAAAACAGAAATATAACTAAAATATTCATCCATGTTAATATTGTACTGACAAAGACTCGACTTAAAGGACTTTTGAAAATCATACATATCAAGGATCCAGAGCCATAAAATGATTTAAAAAAAAAAGCAGAAAGTAGGCATAATGTCAATGCTTGTTGATACATTATCAGGTTTTTTTATATCAACCTTATATTAAATAACAAAATTAAGTTTATAAATCAGTTTAGAGCGATGTAGCTATTTAAAACCGATAATAGAAAAAAAAATACTAACTACGCTAATTCATTTCTGTGAGAGACAATCACAAATCATTTTAAATTTATATATATGGCATTACAACACCCATTTTGATGTGAACAAAGTTGTGGCGACTAACTGCGCTATATACTAACACTATAATACCACGCATTCTCAACAGATGGCGTTATTATTGAATGTCTACATTAACATAAAAGTCTGAATCACGCTGATGAAGTTTGACAGCGACTTAGTGTATATTTAACGTCCCGACATCAACCGTCGCGGCGATGGCAGGCCCGCCAGACATAACATCCATCTGGTCGGAGGTTCTTTCATTTTCCGATACTGCCACTCCTGACACACTTCAATCTATAGCTGGTGACATACCAACGTGATCAACATCTTATAACTATATAAATTTTAAAAATTGATAAAAAACTAAAATTAGTTGTAATAATGTCCACTACTTGCCATTCTCCTATATGAAATACACGTGGTCCTTTGCATAATATAACTTTAAACTTATCCCTTCCCGGTCTATTCTGTGACAAATGTAATAATGAATAATCCCAATTGTAATCGTCGTATGCGCAGAATTGATCCTGCAATTCCATTATATTGTTCCACACTGTCCTATTGAATGCGAAACCCATATTATGCATGCTTGAATGCCACGGCGTTATCTCCACCTGAAATTAATATTTAAGCTGGTATGAATTTTATTTTATAGTATAAATTTTATTTGATTATATGGTAACACTATTTATTATGGTAGGAAATTTATTCAAAGTCTGATATAATATTTGCAGTTACAACATTATTAATACTTCGAACAGGGCTGCCAGCTGGTATAATTTTAAACAAAATTAGATTAATTAAAATATCCATTTTATATAGCAGATTGCTTGGTATAATTTGTTACAAAAAATAAAAATTCAAATATTAAAGTCAACTTTGCGAGTATTAAAACATAGCTTTGTCGCCATTAACGTTCTTGAATCAAAAGAAAGATAAGTGACGAAAAAAAATTATAATTTTATTTGTCACACTTTTAAAAAACAATACTTTCATTTACACTTTTTAATAGAGTCATTTATCCAAAGTTTTCTAAATTTGTATAATAACAATTGATTTTGTATAATCTCAGTGACCTAACAGCACAGAAGAAAGAGGACTAGAAGATGCACTCCGTGAAGAAATTTAATTAAACTGAGACTCTGTCAACGATGCAATAAAGCGCATTTTTATTCGCACAGCGCTGTCTGCCTATTATTTTTATTAATCTACAAAGCACCTCGCCCTATGCGTGCAGCCTAATATGAATCGTATCTTTACGCGTTAGAGTTTTTTCTTCTTTGACCGTTTCAGTATCGCTCATTTCTTTCTCGACCGGTAGTGTATAATACGTGAGTAAATGTTCATTAACTGAAATAGTCCACGCACATTCAAGTCCAACGCGCGTGTGACATACACAGTGCTAGACACAACCGAATGGGCCGCGCGACGTAGGTATATTTGAGCAGCGCGCATTTCTACAGCGCGGAGTGCGCTCGCCCTGCCAGCTCAAAAAATAAGTTGGCTCTACTGGCAACCCCGTCTGCAAAATCGAGCGGGATATACATATGTACAGTTCTAGAATCTTACAGCTAAACGCATGCTCCAACAAGCTTAGCATTATGAACCATATATTTACAATGCACTATAGGTGTATTTTTTACTGAACGAAAGTGTAATGCAGTGGCGATAAACGAATGCTCAGATCGCTGATTAATAATACAAATAAGTGAATATAATTAATTCAATAAACGAATACATCTACTTCACTATCTTAGTATATTACCGAAAGGTAGACTGGTGGAGAACGACTTAATATAAATAAGTCCGGCTTCACACATTTTGTACGGAATTTTATATCTATACTATTATAAAATTGTTAAACGTCAAATTATCAAAAATCAAAGGTATTTAAAAACAAACTACTCAGATCGACTAATTAAGGGCTTCTGAAACCGGATCCATCGATATTTATTCGTTTGTTCGGGCTTCACGCAAAAACCGACAGGTAGATTTTGATTAAACTATTACAGTCTTAAAGGTACTATTCTGACTTAATTAATGCGGCATGTTTCATCAAAATCAATCCAGTAGAGCTGAAGATACAGCTTGATCCCTGTTTTAGTAGCCGCCATTAAGGAACGAGAGGTCAAATAAAAGTGATACTTAAGCTTTTTATATAAACGTATGATTGTGTCGGGATTTGCCATGTAGCAGAAAACCGACATTCACACGGGCGGAGCCGCGGGCAAAAGGAGTATATAGATAATAGTGTGGAACAGGCTCCCAGCGGCGGTTTTTCCAAGCGGATACGACTTGGTGACCTTCAAGAAACGAGCTTACACTTTTCTTAAAGGCCGGCAACGCACCAGCGATCACTCTGGTGTTGCCGGTGTCCACGGGCAACGGTGATCACTTACCATCAGGTGAAACATTTACCCATTTTACTTGAAATACTGATAAAATTAATTTGATCTAAAAAAACATCCTGATCATATTTATTACATGTGTTATTGAAGTACTCAAATTGTTAGTCAAAAATAGGGGTCCTGCAAAGAGCAGTGTAGATTTAATTGAATCTAGCTGTTGCCTCTGGCTCCTTTTGCATCTCATAATTATAATGTCGCTCTTAATCTCTATAGTTATCCAGGCGCAGAAACTCAAAATATTACCGGAATAAAAAGTAGTCTAAATTACTAACAAAAAATTCTCTATCTGCTAATGAGAGTCCCATTAAAATGGGTTTAGTAGTTTAGGGAAATAGCCCTTATAACTTAAATTATATAATGAAAGCCTCACAACAATCAGACAGGCCTATACAGAGGCAATTTATTAAAAAAAAAACACTACTTTATCGGTTATTAGTAATGTA
>WUAW01012311.1:398-10575 GCA_017165845.1 Thaumetopoea pityocampa | reverse complement strand
ATGGACCCACTAAATATTGATTTTTTAGCAATAAATAACAGTATAAAACCTAGTAAAATTGTTTTATTTTAATTTGATTTAATATTCTTCACAAAATCGAGAGATAGCATGGGTGCTCAATACTTTTGGCCAAGGCTGTATAAAAGCTACTTCAATACATCTGCACAGGCTGTGACGAACGCCGGGAAACCGGACAAAAGGCTCCTGGAACATGGCCAACCCGCCTATCGTAGTCATGTATGCTCACGCGCATCCCACGGTGAGGGGTGTAGGGCATGTAGGAGGACACTTATTGATTGAGGACCCCAGTCCACGTTCAATGCTGTGCCCTTAAAATCAACGCAGTGCGCTCAGAACATTTTCCCACTCTTAAATGGCGGCTAAGTGGTTTTCCACACGACACGTCTCGTTTCCCGCGGGGGCGCAGTGGACTACAGATAGCCAGTTTACTAGTAGCAAGTGGAAAGAAGTGGTCTCTGCCTACCCCCATTCTTCGATAGTATAGTGGACATTATCCTATCCTGTCACGCGGGAGACAGGTGTTCGATTCCCCGCCGGAGAACCAGTTAAAAAGGCGTGATTGTATGTATGTAAAAAAAAGGCTATAACAAACTGTCCTGCATCATGGCAACGAATGGTAAGGTGCGAATCCCATGGTAGGGGTACAAGGCGTTGTGACGTACTAGGGGATGCCGACTCCACTCCATATATACCCACTCTTATAAAAATTGATATTACGAACTGTTAGCACTTTCAGGTGATAAACACGCAGAAATGCTGCTCCATAAAAACCTCTCAGAGGGTGATGTACACGTGCTAGAATAAGATTAATAATATAATACGGTGGACACCATCATACGCATTGATCTCGTCCTAAATTAGGATTCCTTGTGTCTTGGGTGCTAGACAACGACATACCTACATACATCTATACTATTATAAATATTGTTAAATGTCAAATTTTCAAAAATTAAAGATATTTAAAAAAACTACTCATATCGACTAATAATAATAAAGGGCTACTGAAACCGAATCCGTCGATGTTTGTTTGTTCGGGCTTCACGCAAAAACCAACGGGTAGATTTTATTTAAACTGTTACAATCTTAAAGATACTATTCCAACTTAAATACTGCGGCATTTTCATCAAAATCGGTCCAGTAGAATTGAAGATACAGCTTGATCCCTGTTTTAGTAGTCGCCGTTAAGGTANNATTTAGTAAAAGTGGTTTAAGCTTTTTATTAAATCTATGATTGCGTCGGGATTTTCCATGAGGTGGAAAACTGACATTCACGCGGGTGGAGCCGCGGGAAAAAGCTAGTATATAGATAAATACTAATACATATATAAATAAATAACTTCAAGACTCTGATACAAACATTTGTGCTCAGCACACAGTTTGCTCCTACCAAGTTCGAACCCAGAACTCATTGACACAAGGCGGGTTTACTACCACTGCCAATGTGTCCGTAGGACTCCTATGTAAATGTAGAAACTCCCATCTGATGCCCGAGTGACATATCGGAGTAATTACTATATACAACAAAATATTTTTAGAAAGATTAAAGGGGTATGTCTCTGTTAGAAGACAGGGGAGAAGTCCCTTGATGCACGGGAAGTCATTTTTAAATCTTTTTCATCTATTTATTAGCTTAACATTGTGCGCAGCCGTTAAGAGAATTATTTTTAATTTGTTGGTTATGATTCTATATATAATTACTAAACTCTTTGGTTATGATTTTATGAACTGAATAAAAACTTGACGAATACCCGCGCAGCTTCGATCAATAATACTTATACTGATCGCAGTCATGCAAATATTGTCCTCTTGACGACGATGATAAAATAATTACATTTTAATCTCTGGATTTGTTTTTAAATATGTCTAAAGAATTTAAAGGATAGGGCGCCGCCATAATAATGGCGTCACTCCATCTCTGTCCGTGGATGCTGTGGGAGTCAGCTGAGGGTGTACCAGGGTAACGGGCAGTAGTGTTATCCTAATATTCAATCAAAATCTACTGCGATCCACAAGACGCCTGCAAAGCGTGGAGATTATGGAAAATCCCTCCTTTTTAAGGAGGCCCACGTCCAGCGGTGGAGGTTCACGGGCTGCTGCAGCTGATGAATATAATTATATAACAAATGGTGTTCTTTTTAGCCACGGCGCATAGCAACAGAAGTTTCAAACCACAGCTGGAAGACATTAAAAGCTCATATTTATTACTGAACAAAAATGAACGGAACGTGAGGGCACGACAAAATGGTTAACATTTCGTTATCATATATCCGATATTGTTTGTTTTTATTTAAATGCTCTGCTCTATCTATACCAATATAAAATTGATAAACGTCAAATTTACAAAAATATTTAAAAACAACTTACTCAGATCGACTAATTAGGGGCTTCTGAAACCAAATTCATCGATGTTTGTTTGTTTGTTCGGGCTTCACGCAATAACTAGCAAGTAGATTTTAGTTAAACTGTTATAATCTTGACATTAGAAAAAGATATGAAGAGGCTAAATTGGGTAAATCTGCATGTTACTTGCGCAGACTTATTGACTTGAAATAAATTTTAATCGATAGAGGACCCGCGGCTATAGTAAATTAAGTCCCATTTCGGGGAATCGAAACTTATTTATTATTGTTTATTTAGTGTACATTTTCTACATCAACCTAACGCTCCTCCTCGCTTCGCTCGTCGTCACGCCTATTTTAGCTATTTATTGTGTTATTTTATCCTTAACGAAGATAAAGAAGTAAAATCGTAAGTACCTAAATCTATATGGTGGCTTCCATTACGACGTGTTTTTAAGAATTTTAAATGTTTTTATCTCAAAAGTGATTAAATTCCCCCAATGGGACTTAAAATGTAGTATAGCCGCAGGTCCTCCATCCATTAAAAATTACTTCAAGTTAATAAGCCTTTGCGCAACTAATATGCAGATTTATCCTAAATTTAGTTCTGTTACTGCAGAATTATCACCATTGTCGTCGTGACCAAAGTTGTTAGTATTAAAAGCAATAAAATTGCAGAATGAGCCTGTTTGTCATTATGTTGGTTTGAATTTCTAGATGCACAAGATAATAAATGGGTGAAACCTTTTGATGATGTTGCAAGGAGACAGCAGCTGATGGAAGCCAAAAGGAAATTCCAAAGCAGTCGATTTAAGACTGATTCAAGTAGGAACAAATATTTAATTTGAAATAATATTTTATTTTTTTAACACTAAATGCACAAATTCATAAAATTTGTTTCAGAATATGACAAGATCGAAGGACTCAACTGGATATCATGGAAATAAACTTTAAATTAAATTGTTATTTATTTTACACATACAGTGTGGTATCTAATGTTAAAGTTTACGAGCATAATGTATGAATAAAAAAATTGGAAAACATTTCATTCATTCATTTTGAGCTTGAACCTCCTGCACTCTTCCCATCCTTGTCTTTTTGTTCTTTGTCTTCTTTTTCATCTTTGTCCTTCTTTATTGTTGACATTGCATTGCGGATAGCTTCACTTTGAGGGTCCACACCAGGTAAATTCTCCAGTACACTTCGTAGAAAGGCAGGATCATTCATTACTTCAGTATATTCTTCAGACACATCCATACTCTCTTCAGCTTGTGGAGCATCCTGTTGCATGCTCATTTGCATTGCAAGAGCAATCTGCTCTTCTTCAGACAGTTCCATGGCTTCCTGACCCAGAGACATTGCTAGAGCTCGCTCCATACCACTACTTTGGGTCTCAGTTTTGCCAGTTTCACCTTCAGAGCCAGCTTGCTGGCGCCTTGACTCCTCCTCTTGACGTTGTCTCTGTTCCTCCATAGACACACGCAGAGCTAGAGCAAGCTCTGGGTCTTCATTTGGATCGACTCCAAACTCGAATGGCGATAAACCAGAGCCTGAAGGGCCAGCGCCATCACCACCAATCAATGGGCTTGATATCAAAGCCTCAGACAAAACAACACAGCCTCCAGCAGGTACAGAAACAAGATGGCTACCTCCAGATGTATTGTCTTTACCGTTCAAAGTGTTTACGAATGATGTTAGTAGAGGATTATTCTCAGAATCTTCACCAAATGAGACAATGTCGCAATTTACCTTTTCTTTTTTAAGTCTCTTGGCGAGTTTCACAATTTCCTTCTCATCGGTGTTTACAGGGGAGCCGACAAACACGATAATGCGCATTTTATGATTCTTTCCCTGACGGTGCTTAAGTGCCAAGTGAGCAATTCTGATTCCAGTTAAGAGGTTAATATTACCGTTTGGCTGAATGCGATGCAGTTTGGACATGATACGTCCTACATCGCTGGTCAACGTTGCTAATACTTCAACGTTCGCTAGGGTCAGTAGACCTACATTGTTTTCAGGATTTGACCGTGTTTTCGAATGACATACCAAGTTTACGGCATCTTGTTGTGCCTGAAGTCTCGTTGGTAGAAAATCTCCATTTCTCATATAGTCACTATTGTCAACACAAATCATAGTGCTTTCCAAAACCATTTTGAAATATAATTCACTGACTATTCAGAATAAATAATTAGGAACTAAGCACACAGAACACAATGAAATTTGCTGTATAATCATAGACTTTTTAAGTTTCTCCTTTTAAAGAAAAGGCAAAGTGATCCAAGCTCATACATCTTCGTTTGACATGCGTCTGATGCAGTGTATAGGTAATCCATAAATTAATAAGTGCTGGTGTTTCCCATTTTATTGCTTCTTGGGAATTTTGAAGTCAATCCGAAGATTACCACGTTAATTGAGTAAAAATTACCGCAAGCTTATTGTCTTGAAAAAAAAAAATACACTCACTTCCAATGTTATTCACAATATTATTCCATTGTTTTAATTTCAGTACAACTATTACTTAACTATTTGGTTCCTCTTTAAATATTGTATATAATTTTTGGCGTCTGGTACATAAAACAATAACAGTTTTACATATCAAACATCGCAATAAACTAAAATAATTTCAGGTGCTGCCTCCATAGGATTGTCGTCAATATAAAACATGACAATGAAAAATATATTTATGTTCTTACCTAAAGTAGTACGCATATAGATTAATGACTTTAGTCTGCTCTTAAGGGGTGAATTAAAAAAAATATGTCTATGGTTTGCGGTTGACAGATTAGGCAACCATTGAATTTAATCCTTGAAAATTATTTTAGAAAAGGTTCTGTAAATCAATAAAAAAGATATGGGTTTTGGTGATTATCCCAAAGAATATAACCCTGCTGTTCATGGGCCATACGACCCGGCACGCTACTATGGCAAACGTATGTATTATATCGAAGTTTTATTATTGCCCTTCAGTTTCTCAAAATCGATTATGTAATTTTCATTTTCTTTTCAGCTGATACTCCCTTTGGTCAAGTAAAAATTAATGAGCTTGGTTCATGGCTCGCTCGCAGGAATAAGTCGCCGCCGGCTATCGCTGGTGCCTTCAGCCGAGGTAAACTTGTGAAATGTAAACTACTACTTTTAGATTAAATATATTGTAGTGGCATAGTCTCAAAGAAAATGCTTTAAGTCATGATATAGATTAGCTTATTTACAACTATGGATTTCTCAACTAGTGTTTTAAACCAATTATTGAAAGGATTGTATGAGGCATCTGGATGATGTTAAACGGCAATCAGTCATTAGATTGCCCTCCACATCTATGCCCCCTGTAATACGAGCTAGCATTCCGTAACATTTAAGTTGTAATTTATATCTGTAATATATAGTCAAAGTAAAAAAATATATTTCATTACCATATTTTGGTTTACTAGAAAATCAAACTTATGATTTCTTTTCACGGAGCTGAAAAGTTTAGATTCATCTTATACATTGTAACTATCAGCTTTGACTGCAATGATGCTTAATAGTGGTGGAATTCATAAATATGAAAGTTAATAGAAAGTCTTAGAAACCCAAAAATCGGAAATTTTGCAGTTTTATTTTTAATTTTTAGGCAATCTTATGGCTGTCACGAAAATGCAACAAATAGACACACTTGCATATTTACTTTAATAGTAAGTAAGTAATATTTTAAACACCAATTCATTTGACCTCTTTTTTACTAGCTTGGTGGAGATGGCAACACAAGTATGTGCAGCCCAAAAAGGTTGGCATGGCACCATTCTTCCAACTAGTGGTTGGCAGCATGGCATTCTTCTATGCTATTAACTATGGCAGAATTAGTAAGTGTTTTTAAATACATTTTATTTCTAAGAAAATAGTTTCAAAATATATATGACACCAAAAAGTAATTATAAATATCTATTCTACTTATATCTACTTCCCATAGGCAGGGTCCTGAATGATACAGGACTGATATTTTTAATTTGTACCGTACAGACTAAACAGGCTGATATGAATTAAATTTAAAACTGTTCAGGATAAAAACAATAAGTATATACAATTTGATAAAACTATGCACACACACACACAAACAAATAAAACAATTGTGAATCAAAACAAAAGGTGTTTCGGGTAACAGTGTATGATGTAAAACAGTATACATGTAAAACATTTTCTTCTTTTTCAGAGCACCACAGGAACTACAAGTACCATTAAAATATTGATACAAATATTTTCAAATCATGTTATGTATTTAACAAGTTCAAGCACATGTGTATGTACTAGCTACAAATGTTGCAATAAAAATTTAGTGTAAAAAGCTTATTCATGTTTTATTTTATTCTGTGATACAGAAATACCTATTGTTCTCTTTGTAATGTTATAGGATTTCAATGTTGAAAATTAAATAATTAAAATATTTTCAATAATAAAAAAGTCCACATGCAACTCTGCCGCTCTATTATCATGTATGCAACTGGATAGAGGAGTGTGACAATGCTTCGCGACAAAGTTGTCTCATCTGATGAATGTATGCAGATCATAGTGGGCCTCGCACAGATAACAAATCAAGCCATGGATGTATATATTTACAGCCATATTTTCCAGATTTTACCTAATCATTGTTACTTACCTAACTTTGTCAAAGGCTGCTGTTGTTGCAGGCAATGTTACTCAGATAGAGAGGTCTGACTGTTGTCCCTATAACCCTAAAAAATCCCTGCAATTATGTGTCATATAGACACGAATTAGAGCCCACTGTTTTACCTGCCTTTTAAAATATGAAGGTTTTAAATCAGATCTTAGATTTATACTAACAAATCTAATTTCTAGTTTAGAATGTGTGCAATTCTTTGTTTGATATGCAGAATGGTGTAAATTGGAGCACAATTTAACAATACTAGTGTTTACAACAGTTTAGAATTTATGGTGGAATAAAAAATCGCACAAACAAAATTACTATGGTGAAGGAATTGTATCAGCCAGCATTAATTTGACTTGCATATTAAGTTGACAAAATTTATTGAATTGCCACAATCTTTTTAATTTCCCTAATTTTTTTTTTTCTTTCTATAAAATATTTTCTTTTCTTTATATAAAAAAAAAATTATATATTTCCCTGAATGTACACAAAAAATCAACCCTGAAAATAGTAACATAAAAGACAATTTAAAGAATACAAATTTTAATATTCTAAAGGTAACAAAAATTCTAGAGGTTAGGTAAAAATACTTTATTCACTGCACATCCATATAATAATTTATTTGTAACTAACATTCTCACAGACACATACATGCATGCATAAATTTTGTAAAATGTAACTGGTGATTAATCACTTGGACTGCTCACAGCCACTGGGGAACCTTTTATTGCTGTCATTGAAGGTCTCAAGTCCTCAATTAATTAGACCTGCAAAAGCCACATAAGTATTTAAAAAAATTAAAAGACTGGCATAAGATTAAAGCTGATATTGATTAGGTAAAATTAATAATTTTAATCTAATTCTGCCATCATAAGCAACTAACAATTTTTTCAGCAAATGAATTATACATCTATATTTTTATTTACCTTTCATGAATTATCAGTTAGGTCCTTTTATCTTATGATGGCAGAATTTTGTTTCTGAGTTATTTTTAATTCATGTACAGTCTATATTGGAGATGTCAATGTACTCAAAAGAGAAGGAAAACTTGGTGAGGAAACCTACACACCCACATGAGTGTGTGAAGTCTACCAACCGATAAATAAGCCAGCATTATAGACTACAGTCTAATCCCTATGGTCCTGTAAATGGGAATGTGGATTGGGGATCAAGATGATAATTTAAAAGACCACATCAATGGTGGTCCATAATATAGAAGACTTTCTCAGCTACATGAATTGATAAAATGTAAAATTGATAGATGTAGATATGGACAACTAAGTAAGGTTACGTATAAGATCTGTGAATAATTGATGAAAGCTTTAAGCTATATTAACAATCTGACTTTTACCAAAAAATTTTTAGTTTATGAATTTATGGTGGTAATTCTGCAGTAATAGAACTTAACTAAATCTAGTCTCTCCTTATCTTTTTCTAATGTTAAACGCCAAAACAAGATAGCTACAATTTTGGTGTTGTCAGTTTCATTTAGACATGCCAAAATTAAAAGATTTAGATGTGATTTAGGTATACTGACTAAAGATATACAAAAATGCAACATTTTTTAGAACCATTTAACAGAAATGTAGGTTAGTCCTCACTACAAATGTCTGCTACCTCATTTTGGCCTTTGACATTAGAAAAAGATAAGGAGGGACTAAATTTAGTTAAGCTCTGTTTCAACAGAATTAGCATCTATATGTATTTTGTTTTAATGTTTATATTCTTAAATAAATGAATTTTGAAAATAAAATGCGAGTACATTCTTAATACAAGATGATAAATTGAGGAAAATGGGGTATGCAGGGGGGGCAGCAGCCCTCCCCTGGATTTTGTTTATGTCCCTACTAGCTATCTACTTTTGTTGATAAAAGTTATGAAACAAAACTTTTTGGCATTTGTAATACAACATATAACTTTTAAAAATAGCTAAAGAATTTATATAAAAAATTACCTATTTTAATTTATGTTTATTTGACTAGGTGCTTATATAAAATCTGATTTGCCCCCCCTGGCCTAGAACCTGGGTACGCCCATGTTGAGGAATATGATAACATAACAAATTGCATTTGATCCTCACCTAATAAATAATTAGACTATTTACAACTCAGATCTTCCTATGTATTTGGGTTTCAATTCCTCTATTCTCTTGATGAAGTCAGTCTTCTCGATGCAACCGTCGCATACCTCATCCCAGTCGTTCAGGATCTTTTTCAAATCGCGGACTTTTAATTTCTTCAAGTCTACGTTATTTAGGTCGATTTGCTTGTCAAATCTCAGGTCGCAGATCTGTGCATCTTTTTTCCTCAGTTTCTCACAGATTTTATCAGATGGCATGGACCAACTAAGTGGTTTCGACAGTTCACCCAAAATACCGGTAGCGGATTCTTCTAGACCGCCTAAATAGTAGCAAAACCGATTTTCTTTATTTTTGGTTCCTTTACAGAACTTCTTGAACTCAGCCTCGATTAATTTCGGATTTTTTTTCAGGTCATCTGTTAACGTGGCCGCGAATTTGTCCACAGTTTTGATGCAGACTTCACATTCGCCCTCTTTTAACGCGGACGTTAATTGAACTACTGCCGCTACGAATAATAACTGAAACACACTTAATTTATTCATTTTCCACTAATATTTGTTACTGGTATTAATTAAAATTAACCCTTGTAGATATGCTCCACAGGCTCTCAACAGTTCGTCAAGGCAGATACGGAATTATTAGAAATAAAGGAAATTGAAGCGGTCTTAAAGACGTTGACAGCTTTACTTGGCGAGCTGTGATTGGTGCACGTTGAAGTTTATAGGACGATTTTTTTCAAGTTTTCCGTTGGGAAGGGAAAAGGATCTAAGCCCATTCAGCCTTGTCTGTCGTAGATATTTTTATGTCATTTCTATTAATTCTTTTAAAAGTGACTTTTGACTATGTACATATGTTTAAACCCAAACCCCTATATTCGCGAATTTGCCCTATATTGTTTCGGCACAAAGAGGTACTTCGTCTTCTTCAACTACCGATGACAAAGACAACAGCGGCGTTGAAGAGACGACTTCTGTTGTAGAATTATTTTGGTTACTTACGGAGACAATACCTAGCGGACAGGTACCTGTTTAATCTATCTCAGTCCTCATCTCACCCTCTACTTCCTATTCTTGTCGCTCTCTCCCAGATTTTGCCTAC